>MU891434.1:0-23014 GCA_036418205.1 Ostertagia ostertagi
CGGAGGCGATTGGTGGGCCATTAGAATTAAGGTAGAGGTGGTCAGTGGTGCCGGGATGAAGAAAAAACCATGAGAAATGGCCCAGAACCTAAGAAAAGAGGACTACTTCCTTGCCCGTTGATTTCCGCACTGATGCGACTCTCATCAGCGCTGTCCTCTTCAACGCTAATGCTCTCTCTGCTAAACGGCTAAGCCCTGGCGAGTGGTAGCCAGTCGGTGGGCGTGCCGCGCAGACGGTGCGGGGACGACCATGCTAAACCGCCCGGGGCATATCCTTCACTACGAAGCGTGCCAGTAAGCAACCTTACGGGTCCGCCTGTATTTCCACCAGGTAAGTTTCCGTTTCTTCTACTTTTAACCCTTAAACCTCGACTCTGAAGTTCGCCTCGAAAAAAGTGAGCATTTACACAAAAGAAACAAGCATAAATAAAATGAAAATAAATTGCTCGCTATTTATTTCCCAATCTTCACTACCGAATCTCCATAGTGTTACAGAATTTCCTGCAGAAAAGCAACTGAACAATTATTAGGAGGAGCAACCCTTCAAATAGGTTTGAAGGCATTACACAACAGGTATAGCAAAGATTAGGTTTCAGCCTCTCCCACCATTTGAATAAGATGCATAACGTGTCCGGACTTATCAACTGTGAAGGTCGACAACAAGCCTTGCCCATGTCAGCCGCGCAGCTGAAGGCTTCTTTACATGAAGAATGAGTTGTGATCCCAATGGAACTGATTCAGAGAGCGACGGACAACACATTAGTCAGATAGCAAAACGCCAAAAAACTATTAAGCGTTCATAGAAGGGAGCAAATAGACACCATAATCCTCTGTTTAAGCTGAAACACGCATCCAAATGGAAACAATTTCTTGTATAAGTCGTACGCGTGGCGTATCTCAGGTTGACCAGCACGCACGTAAACTCGTCCAATTTCTCACGGAAAACGAAGGCCGTGTGCTTAGTAATGGTTGAGGGCGTCACACGGCCATCGACGATTCGGGACTGTTCAGGTAATCCAACTCTGAAAGCCTCTAGAAGCCGTTATTCAACAATATACTTGCTAAGAAGTGCAGAACGCTAAACATACATTGGCTGAGTCTTTGAGACGTCAATAACCTTATTTAAGCCGGATATACTGCTCTCAAGTTTTTGATAGAAATTGAAGGCACGGCGCAATCCGAAAAACTGATGAGCCGACGACCACCGAATTTTTAGTTCTGGACATGATTGTTTCCACCACTCTATTGCAGAAGAAAATCATTGAAAATCACAAATCGATGCTTCGTGTATAACTTGTTGTTTTTATCGCTTATTTCGTAACTTGTCATACGTGAGTTCCTGCGGAATTGTTGCTATCAATTTTCTTTCCGTAAGGAGGTTTTTCAGCAGACTTCATCAAGAAGAATGCTGATGGATGCCCGTTTCTCGTCCGAGTACTCGCAAATGCCGGAGCCGAACCCATGGGACCTCGACCAACTACTCCAAGGCGAACAGGTGAAATTTGATTACGGCTTCATTTGTGAACCTAGGGAAATCCGATATGGAAAGCCGAGATACTTGCGACACTGTTTGAGTTGACACCGCTAGAGGACCCAAAAATAGACAAATTGTGCGTGGACATAAACAAAAACAATGTCATAATATTTATAACAGTTCCTTAATTCTCTGAGGGAAAATTTTAATTACAGACCAATTTAATGTACCCTTATCTTACCACATGCTGCTAGTTTTATAAAAATAAAAAAAAGGTGACCAGAAAAGTTATCTGTAATCACTTGTGCGAACTGTGATGGGCTTATTGGCTTGTAATCGCAATGTCTGATAGGAATGATGCAGCGGTAAAAGGCGCAGGTCACGACCAGGTTCAACTCGATGTGCCAAGATCAGCGGGGGATCATATTCGACCTGGAAAGAGGGGATTGTAAGGCCAAGTACCAGATATAGAATTTAAAGGGATTAAGACATAAGAAAGAGGCAAAGGAGCACTGATATTGAACTGCCATTGCGGCTACTAACCACAAACGATTAAATGGCTTATTCCAGGTCAGAAGTTCTTACTGAGTGACCTCATATTTCAGTGAGCATGACCAAGCAGACTCATGTAGAGCAATCCTATTGGTTTTAGACCAAGTTGCAGTGTAAGGAAGTGCAGCGAATCGGTAGAGTGGCTTCTAATATCCTAGAAAATTATAGGAGAAAAAAGCTTTTCATTTCAGAGCTTTTTAGGAGGCTCCAGTAATCTTCATAGATCACTGTCGTGTAAATTCCAGAAATCTTTACCTCATTTATTATCAAATCGAAAAAAACTCATGGGCGTTTGAGAGTTGAAAACTCGCTTTTAAGAGAATGGCTCGGAAAAGCCATAAACGAACTAATGATAAAAGAGACTACTTTTGTCAGAGTGAACTTTCGAAAAGTTTTAGCATCTTCTATAGAGCTCCTGTCTTCTAGTTTATAAGCGATCAAGAGGTCTGCAAAAAGTTAATTATGAAGAAAGTTATGAACGTTTGAATGTCGAAAACTCGCGCCTTCTCAAAAATCGGACCACAAACCAAAAAACGGAACAACGGGACTATTTTTTGAAAGAGTGATCTTTCAAGAATTTTTAGCACTTATTCGAAAGCTCTAATCTTCTAGTTTCTAATTAGCCTTAGACATCTGCAAAAAGTTGATATGAAGAAAGTTATGAATGTTTGAATGATAAAATCACATACAAAAAACGGAACGATGGGACGTCTTTTTGAATATTTGTATGTTTGCGATACTTCAAGCACTTGGAAGAGAACAATTTGGATTTTTTTTTTAGATTTTTCCCATCCCTTCCCATAAAGACGCTGATGAAGAAAGATACGACCCTTTGAATAGAGAGGTCCGATACTACTACAAGGTTTACTTTTCCACTTTATATAATAGAAAAAGTTTTGGAAGTTAGACAATAAATTTGGTAGGTTCCTAAAAGTAGACTTCCTTGCGAGTAGAAGCACAACTAGGCCCACGCAAAATATTGGAAGAAGCTTTTATTGAATGATTAACTTTAATTTCATTTCGAATCCTGTCCTCTGAACGAGGCAAAGCGCGCGACGTAACTTGCCACCGCTCAACATCTCTTTCCATGTTCACGACAGCTCCTACATCGATGATGGGCATAAAAATATCAATATATGTAAAAAGACATAAAGAGCTAATGCGGAGGGGGTCCTACTAATACCTTCTGAAGGGAGGAGCGAGGAGGGTCGTAAAATTGTTGAAATATGTAGGCACAACGGACGGCTGACCCTGTTCACGACGGGGGCAGTCTAAAACTCAAGTGCTGCATAGAATTCCACCTAATCCAACAAATCCGATCCCTCGCAAGTCTCAAACTTCTTACCATGTGTGATTGTGAGTAACTAAACATTAGCATCGGTTCCCTTGCGCGGCCACCGCCTTTTAAGTACTGGCTAATGGTCACTGAACACATTTCGGTTGGGGTGCAACTTCAAGTGGGTCCACGGAATCCTCCTGCCTCAGTATTTTGTCGACATCTCATACTTTTTTTTAGATTTTCTTCCTAGAAGATCTCTTTGCTGCAGGGGTTGTCTTGTACTGATGTCTCAATATTAATTACCGGAGCGCCACCTAAGCATGTAATAAATAGACAAATGAATGAATAAGTATATCAATATGTGGCGTGTCGCGGTGCCTTCGGAAGTTCTTTTTCAAGTGTTCTGAAGAGGAGAAAGTTTTTTTTTCAAATGTTCAGAAGGACAGTTAAGAGGGGAGGGGAGTAAACGTGACATATCACTGAAAAATGGCAAATGCTCGAATTTCGTCTAAAATCTCACGCTTTTTTTCGTTAGAATTTCAATAAATTTGTTGAAAACTCGACAAAACCACCCTCTCCCCAAAAGTGCACTCGGTCTTTTCAGCAAATCTCAAAAATGACTCCCTTGTCGCAATAGTCAACATGATAAAAAACAAAATATGATCCTCTCCCTGGTGGGATCTGCCCGACGCACGGTTGACCCTTTCTCCAACATCGACTCTGTCGTGTCACCTGCCTTTAAATCCTGCAAGGTTCGCCGCGGAGATCACCGTAAAGTTGCTTTTTGAAAGGACATTACCTTATTACCGCTAAGAAGATAAGTACTAAAATGGAAGAAAGAATCATATCGAAGGACTACTGTGAGCAGACAAACATGCTCTGTGTCTCAGCGCTTCCTCGTTGGCACTATTTCTTTCAGGAAAAAATTCTAATTGAATTCTTACAAGCCTCAAGTGACTTCAATTATCGGGTTCCATTACCTCTCACCCCAAGTCTACTCAAAAGGGCATCCCAGAAATAGCATGGTCGATGTATGGCGGGTGGAAATGAAACGAGAGAGTGTTCTCATTAACTCGCGCACTCTCCACCAACCCTAAAAACACACAGACACACGCACCGAGACATTCGCGGCCATATCAACGTCTTAAGACTCTTGGGCCCCTTGCACTCATCCCAGCCCTCTAGCGATAATCGTCTTTTCTATTGATTCTGTGAGTTTTTTTTTGCCATTTGGAGAGTTTCAGAAAATTCATGCCTGGTGCCGGCGAAAGTGCTTAAAACAGCAATATTTCACTGGTGCTCGACGAGAGTCATCGAGTCGCCAAGAAAAGAATGCAAAAGAGCCGGAAAGCTGTTAACTGAACAGCTTAGCCCAACCCCTCTTTCTCAGTCGGAAATCCATGCGTTCCAATAGTTTCCCTTGACTTCTTCAATTTCGAAAGGCTGAATTCGGAAGAGGTTTCCGCGTCAGAGAGCTCGAAAATGCTAGCCAGACATGCAGCTCTCGGCATTTCCTTCTTCTCTCAATCCCCGTCCACTTCCTTTCCTTAGCCTTCTTCTTGCAGTTTTCTTTTTTGTGAGTTTGCTTCCACTTCTTCCGCTTCTTCTGAAAGCTATGGTACGTATACCATGAAAAGCTGAGTTGGAATGAAATGGTGCCCCGGTAGCGTAACTGGTAGCGCACTTGCCCGGAAAGCGAGAGGTGCGGGTTCTAGTCCCGCCTGGGGCGAAAGTTTTGTTCACAACCCAGCATTCTTGTGAAACATTCGCAAGGCGAACTGCGGCGTTAAAACAGCAGTTAACAAACAAAACAAGTCAAAATTCATCTGTAAGCCTTTCTCTGACCGGGCCCCTGCCTTTCCTCAAGGACGCAATCGTACATTCTTTCGAGTATCTGAAAGCCACAACTTCTTTCTTCTGCCACTTTTTTCAACTTTGCCTCGCAATTTTCTTAGTGCTTTTTTTCAGCATGTCACATCTCTCTTTATCACACCCCCTTCCTCGCTTCCGCTATTTCTTCAGGAATGTGTTTCCCCAAGAGTGTGGCTTTTTATCTAAATCTTTTTCAAGAAAGCAAATCAAATCGAACCTGTACACATAGTGAATCCTAGCCACCAGTGCCATGTAGGACGATGGCGCGAAAAACTCAAAGGCATGACATTGCGCTAAGCGCTTCCGGCTTACGCAAGTAGTAAGCTGGTATTCAACAGAATTCCAGTGGTGAGTGAGTGCAATGATTCCGCCCTCCATGTCGCCCAGAATGCGCCCTCAAATCAGCCACTGTGCCCATGTAGCGAGTAGTATAGTTACTTCAATGATTCGGCAATTAAGTTTTGGCAGCCCTCTTTAAACCTACCCAGATGTTTGAAATATTCCATGAACGACTCTCTATTAATCTCGGCATGATTAGTATAGTATTAGTTGGTTCTCTTCGAGCTTCCGAGATTGATACAGAACTTTATTTCGGCTTACGTTTCGGCGCACTCGCCTTCTTCGGAGCCTGCAAATCGAAGCATATTCTTGAAACAATTCATCCAACCGTCATTTCGGATTACAAGAAGAAGAACTAAGGGATAAAAGCCATGAACAGTGACAAAACCCGCTAACCTTTACAAAAGCCGAGAGCTGGAAGGCACCCTTTGCTTAAAGACCGTGCGGGGTTGCTTTTATACGTGTTTTCGCACATTAAGGGTCGGGTCATATAGCTTAAGGGAACCCCCCAAGGTGAGATTTGAATTTTAAGGGTCAGATTAGCATTTGATGGACCCCCAGGGATTGATCACGTAGATCAATACCCCTAGAACACCCGCGAAAATGATGGTACCTGCTGATCGCCGCCGCGCCTTTCCTTCAGCCATCGATTTTTGAGGTGAAGCCCGAATCCCCCGCCTCGGCGCCCCGCGGGGGTATTGACCGCGTAGATCAAAACCCACAGAGGTCCGAAAAGGGTGCGAGCTCCCTAGTAATCGCCACGCACTCGTCCTTCCTGTTGATCTTTGGGTCCTTTGCTGCAATCCACATGGCTTCAAGGGTTCTTCGAGCAGATATCTCCTGTTCGCATGCCAAGATCGTAACCTTCACCACCATGTTGGAATTTTCGTGATACTGCACCTTGTGGTCACCTAGAGGGGTGGAACTTTTGGCCTTTTTGAGCCCGTCTAGGTGTTCCTTGATCCTTACGCAGAGCGGTCTGCCTGTTTCTCCTACGTACTCCTCTCCACATATTTGACATGTTATTAGGTACACGACTCCTGACACCATGCAATCGCCAGTTTTCCCGAAAGGGCAAATGACGCAGGAAGGGGGTTAGACAGAGTCGGTCATAGAGACGGTTCCGGACCAACTGTCTTTTCAAACTTGTAGGAGGGATCTCGACCATTCTCACAACATCCTGGAGACCTGCTTTTCTCAGACAGGCGCGAATGGCAGCGCTCATGTCATCAGAGATGAAAGGGAAGCAAAATGGTATCTTTGTCTGTTCTTCTTGTTGCACGCTTTCTGTCCTAGTCGTCGCCCATGCCACTCCGAATGCCCATTTTGACTGTAACCATTTTCTTTAGCAATACGTTGGGCCATTGTCATTGACTCCGTTTTGTAAACGCCTTCCGATGAAACTGCTGAGGCAGTTCGGAACATGTTACGGACAATGGCCTTTTTGGTGTTTGAAGGGTGGGCCGAAGTGCAGTGGACGATTATATTCTTGCTACTAGGCTTACGATACCACCTAGTCCTATGGATGCCTCGTGAGAAGTGTATTTGGACGTTCAAGAAGGCGAGCCATACGATAAAGCAGTCATCGATGTACCGGCGGTACAGGATTGGCTTACGTTCCATTACAGGCTTCTCCACTTTTGCCATGAAGGCTATTGCGAGAACAGGGGCAAGCCTTTGTCCCATAGCTAATCCTCTGACCTGCTTGTAGTACTCCCCTGCCCATCTGAACGTATTACATTTGAGACACTCGTTGAGTAACACCATGATTTGTGCGATAGACAGACCGTACAAGTTGAGAGTGCCATGGTGTTCGGTAAATGGTTATCTTCGATCCTGTAGTGCAGACTTTTAGAGCCCAACAGCAAATGTGGCGTTCCTGTGAACGGAGACCAACCGACAAGAGCGCTTGGGACTCGCAAAGTAAGCTGCTGAGGCTGCAGATTTTTTTCTTGCACAGGCGATGATGGTGCCTGTTTGCGAGGTCGATTAATCGTGTGGGCGTGGCACCTGGCTGGGGTTCAGGCTCAGGCTGTTGTCTGGCGCCCTCTCGTCCATAGCGCTCTCTCACCTCACACTCTCCTCTCCACGCTTAGTCTCTCATTCCTTACCAGGAAGATCTTTCAGGGGGTGCCAAGCTTTTTGAAAACGGTCTTTTGCATGATATAGGGGCAGATGCGGGACCACAGAACCATGTTTAATTTTTCCTGAACGGCCTCTGAATACCAGAAAAGGGGGTCCCTAGTTCGATTCCTCGTGGTGACAAATTTTTGCATTTCGAGTTGACGTTCAAAATTTGTTTAAATATGGTATTAGCATGAATAAGTGATACCATATTCACAGTCGGACCGTTCCAAAACCCTTACAAGTAAACTTCGATTAAAAATTGGTGAAAAAGTTGTGACGCCAAAATGGGGCCGTTTTGACGTCACAACTTCTTCACCAATCCTGTGATCCTGGACTATACCCGGTGGCGCACATACATGCAGTTGCAATAGGAAGTCTAAAAACTTCTCCATTTCTTGAATTTTGAACCCAGCGCAGCCAGCAAAGAACGAACTTGCCTCAGCTTAACAAATTAGATCAAAATCAAGCGAAGCGAACGGCGTGCGATATTTCGCATATTGTGCAGCATGCGCTCCGCAATGGGTTAACAGTAAACAGCTTTGGGGCCACAGCCACTTCAAGTGACTATCGACCTGAACTAAGGACCTTTTTGATAAGTGACGAGGTGGCGCTGCGCAGCGTGGCGAGCTGAAGCTGTGCGGCCAAAATGTTCAAATTTAACCCGACCCACCACCAAGATTGAAATCACCCTTTCAGGCTGGATTCTAACCGCTTTCTTCGTGGCCGTGGCTAACTCTGGGTCATTTGACGATTTTTGATCTCAGCTCCGCCCACTTAAGCGCACTCTGCGCCCACCAATAGCGTTTGTCCTTACCTCCTTCGATAAGATCCATCTACTTTTTTCTCGTTCTCTAAACTATCTCTGAAGCGATTCATGAACTGGCAAACTCCGCCCACTGGTGCACCTTGCGGTCACCATTAACATTTATTAACCCCTCCTTCTCTGACCTTTATCCGCTCCCTTCTTGTCCTATGATACTTCCCGGAATGGAATTATTAGGACTCGTAGGGAACGCTGTCTGCTTGAGGACACGCTCCGCCAATAGTAGGCGGGCCTCCACATATGCAATGTATTGAGATTAAATCTTAGACAGTGTTTTCCAAAAACTAAGACTTCCCTCACTGTGGTTTTCTCGCTAACCGAGTAACCGAATTTCTTCACCCCTAAAGCACCGGCGTGTCCGATTGAATAGCCCGCCCAAACGCGCAGGTGACCTTTCTAATTCGATATGGCTTAACACTGTGCACCACTAACCACTTTTTTTCACCGATGCCTAGTCGGTTTTGGAATCAAATTTGAATGCTTCCGTCGTCAGTACCGCTCATGACGATGCATGCCATGCTCACTTTGGGCAGGGTTCCACTTAGCACGGGTGTTCTGTACTTCTAAGGACATGACCCACTTATCCCACACTTGACTCTGTCTGCGTGGGTAGACCTTAGGGTTAGTGAGCTTTGTGACAGCCACGCACAAAAACCACATAGTATCCAATGTCTAAACAATCTTTTCGTCAGACACTTAACACATCTTTTGTAGAGAGAGCTGGTAGTGAGCAGAGTCAGCGGTCATGTTCGCCCTTTTAAAAAAAATTTTCGCCTCCCCCATCCTTTTAAGGGGTTTCCATGCGGTTCCCCCCCCCCCCCCCCACCACCACCAAACCATCAGTATCAGCAGAGGCTCTCTCAAGTGCGACCCACCTCCTTTCCCCCACCGACCTCGGCCACCCCCTCAACCATTACCCCACCACTTGCTCGCCCCTTTATGGCGGGTTTCTAGGTCCTATATATTTGATCCTGATACCTGGGACCCACCCAACTCCGTCCAGCAGAGGGGGGGGGGAGGTGTCATTCAGGAAGCAGCAAAACCCTGCAGTTTTGATTGTTTCACTTACTTCACGCTATTTTCCTAGGTTTTTCACCAAATCCTTCAAAAATCCGTCTGAATGGCAACGACCTCCGTTCGCACTATAATCTTGCTCAACCCCAAAATGCACCCCCTTCCCGAAATCACAAATATGACGTCTTCGTTTGAATGGTGCGAACTGACGGTTGACCCTGGTAGTGAGTGTTCCTAAGAAATAAAATGAAAGCTTAGCAACTACACTCTCGTATTCTGGACTGTGCCAAGATTTATACAAAGTCGAACTTGAACACTAAAATGATAACACATTCGACTTGGTCAATAAGTTTTCGAAATGCGCCACGCATTCTACTTCTGTTCACAATTCGTAGTGGCGTTTGAATGCGATGTGGCCTATACAATGACTTGCGGGGCCAGCCGATGTACAAGTCAGTGTTTTTCCTCCCAGACAAGTCTGGTACCAATTAACCGACCCCGGAGGGATGGAAGGTTTGGTTGGCCTCTCGGCTCACGATCCAGGATGGGGGTGGAGAAATTTCTGAGTGTTTACCTCGTATGCTCTTTCTGACCTCCTCTATTCCCTCTGCGCTATTGGAACAAAAACTGCATAGGCACGACCGCCACGTTATCGATAAGTCACAGCGCAAATTCTTTCTTCAAAGTACACCCTGAGGCTAATTTCGTGCCGCCAATCACCCCCGATATTGAATTACGTGGCAGTGTTTCCACAATCAAATTCAGCTGTGCATTGTTTTTCTAACGGTTAAAAATAGACAAAGACAAAAAGAGTTCGACGCCTTTTGGCCAGTCGTCCGGCAGAACTTGTCTAGCCTTCCGTCTGTTCACCCCCGTATGTCCCAAGGGTGGCACCGTCAAGGGGTCCGACGAACGAATATGACATGAAGCATGATCTGTCCCCAGGGGTGTTTGCCAATTTCACGCAAAATACGCTAATTATCCGACGCTCTTTGGCAAATAATGAAATTCGCTGCTCTGGATAATCCTCTCATCTCCAACTCTTCTCCGTTGTCTTCCACTGAAACGAACATGTTTCACTAGCATAAAGCTGGGGGTTATATTGCACACCTCTGGAACGGCTTCAGCTCATACAACCCTCAAAACCTCATTCCATATCCCTCTACTGCTCTCTTTTAAGTAAATGGAGCATGTCATTCATTTGTTCAGGGCGTTAGAACGATGTTCGTCTATCTTGTCCTACATTTGCTTCAAAAGCACCTCTGAATGGAGATTATTATATTTGGCAAAATGACCTTTGTAAGTGCGAAAATCAGCTTTTACTCTATTACGAGTAAGCTCAGCTTCACAGATGTGCTGGGTTATGAACAAAATTTTGCCCCGGACGGGACTCGAACCGCATGCTACCGGGGGCACCATGGAGTAGCAAAAACATTACACAACATTCTCTTTGATCCCCTCCTGCCGTCGGACCATTTGAGCGCTGCGTCATTCATATATCTAGCCTACAGAGATCGTTTTGCTCCTGGGACTTGAATATGATGAATATTAATGGATATTACTGGCAATTCCTCTGTCACCTCCAACTTTAGAACTATTACTGCAATTCCTTTGTATCCAACTTTAGGATCATCTACAACAAATTCTTTGTAATTTAAATCTCAGTTTTGTATCGTCATAATAGCAAGCAGTTTGGCTTCTCGTGCATTACACGGGACTGTAATGGAATAAAACGGGCCATCGATATTTTGTAGAGGTTGGATAACTCCGTCGACTTCGGTGCCACCCACCAATTGCATTGACCTCACTTCCTTTGTCAGACTCTACCTACTTTTTCGCGATCTCCAGGACTTCTTGAAAAAGAATTATGAAATTTCGGATAGTTCCGCCCATTTTGGTGCACGCCTCACCCACCAACAGGTGTTGACCTCCTTTCCACTGTCAAACTCTAGCCACTTTTTCCCTGGTCTCCGGGACTTCTTAAAAGCCGAATTATAAAGTTGCTTGGCGAATTCCGCCCACTTTGATACACCCACGCCCACCATCACCCTCTTTCCCTGACTTCTACTCACTTTCTTCTCGGTTTCTGGGACCTCTCTGAACCGAATTATGCGAATTTGTAACAAAACAAGCTCCCTTAGGGACACGCTTCGCACACCGTGGGCGGGCTTCCGCTCAGTCCAGGTGTGCTGAACTGAGCGGAAACGCGCCCACGGTATGCGAAACGTGTCTGCTGAACCCAGAGTGTGTGCCTTTTTGAATCTATCCTTTCCTGCTCCATTTCTCCTGACCGAGTTATGAATGTTTTTTAAGCACCAACTACTTGGAGAATGTTCCGCCCAAAGTGGAGAGGTCTTCGTAATTGGACTTATCAACTCAGCGCGTACCTTTAATCATTTTCCGGTCCTCAGGCCCTTCTAATAACCCGACTCGAAACTTTAGCCATCGGCACCACCCACTTCGGCATATGCCCCGTCCATTATAGGCGGAGCTACGCCCAGCCGAGATGTGCTTTGTACTTCTTGACCCATGCCCCCCCCCCTCCCAAACTTGACCCGGACTCTCTAGGGGGTTCTTCAGGTAGTACCGCATTTCATGAGAGACGAACAGAACAGACATACACAGACGGACAGGCAGACTTATGGTTAGCACATTTACTAGGAATATTGTCAGTGTTGTAATTAGTAGGACAGAACTGGTGCAGGGGCAAGTGGCCTCAACGCTTATGCGCACGGTCAAGGGGCCAAATCCTGGATCGAATTCCGCCGTCGCTAACCAAACTTTCTGCTTCGCACCGGTTGGTTCCATGTTACCCTGGGATCGGCTTGTACATCAGCCGGCATCCGCTATTCGTTGTATAGGTCAAATCTCATCCAAATTTTACCATAATTCTGCATGGAAAAGTGCTTGAAGCATGCCAAAAAGGCCTTGGTCGAAATGCTTCATCGCTTTGTTTCCATTTTTTAGTCACTTAGAGCTAAGGCAAAGACAAGAAGCACCATTGTCCCTTGCATAACCCGTGCGCCGATCAGTGAACATACTGCTATATCAGATTTTCTGACTCCTTAGCTCCGGTATTTTTTTTTTGCAATCGCAATTTTATAGAAGAACTGAGAATACATTCGGTACTTATCTGCTCTGATTCTGTCGAGATATTTATGGAACAGTAAAGCTGAGACCAAACTCTGAAAAATTTATTCTGAAAAAAACGGTGAAAAAGTCGGAAGTGGCTTAATTGTCCAATACCACCGACCTACATGATGATTTTCTTTCGCGCAGAAAAGCGCCATCAATCCTAAAGCTATCCTTTCTGAATGAGCGATGCCACGTCCCTGAGGACGTGAGAGAGACGAATGTTCTCCTACGATAGATGAACAACTTCTAGTTCATATATGCGCCGATTAAACTACACTCAGACATTACTTATGTGTAACAGTTGTACTCCAAGATATCTTGCACCATTTGTACTCAAGCAGTGACTTTGGACGAATGCCAGTTATAGCGATCCAACACGTAGCACATCGCGGTTCCCACGTAGAAAAATTTTTCTACAGGCAGAATCCAATCCCATAGTAAAGTGTGATGTCCGAGGAGGATCGATTGTCGCTGGATGCTTTGCTCCGTGCTTGGATGTTATCGATCCATATACTGGATAAGTTTGCAATGAGACAGGCCCCTCGGTAAGAAAAAGGAATGGATATTCGCTATACAAATGTATCATGAAACTCCTGGATGTGCTACTTATCCATTTATTTCTTTACTTATTTATTTAACTACCTTTCCCGTAAACTTTCTCACTGTTCAAAGCTGAACGACGGCGCCTTTGCGGAGGCAGCACAATCTGCGGAACGAATAACACGTACCAACCAACAACCTCATTCAGAGAAAATCGAAAAAATTTGAATTTCAAACAACGTTCAGGGCGCAGTTTAGAATAGTCGATCTCGTGGCTCCTTGTTTGTGAGCCCGAACCACTTCTGCTGCACTCTTCAATTTCATTACTAATTCCAACGAACCGTTGAACAAATAATGAAAGCATATTTGAGCTCATCGCCTCTGGGCGTCTAAAAAATGTACATCTCAATCAATTGGCCTGGTTCTCTTTAATGACCTTTTCTGATTAGATGTGCGACATCACTCAGTGAGAAATCGGACGATTTCATCATAATAATGACGATCAAAGATGCCCTTAGAAGCGTTTCCTAGAAGAATGCGAATCGAGGATTAGAGACACTTGCCAAACACTTCAGCCCTTTGTTAGTCGCCCCCTTCTTTTTGTTGAGCTTTCTTCCGGTCCAACTTTTCCAGCAAGAATTTCTTAAAGCGCTTTTCTAACGAATCTATTGAATCTGCGAAATCCTTCCAGTAAATCATGAAACTCCAAATATTGATTTCTCTGAAGAAATGTTACCATTATCTTCCGCCACTGGCTTTGGCAAAGCCCCAGTTGGATCTTCTGAGCCCTTGTTGGCGCTATACTAGTCCTAATGGAATCGAGTATTTCGAATGGATCCGGTTTTGTTTACCGTTCACATCGCCATTTTTCGCTATTCCGAATAGTGTTTTCTCCTAGAGGAGATATGGGTTTTATCACTACACAACTACCGTACACCGGCCGAGCTGCTACTTTACGAATCGGCCGTACTTTTGCCGATTCGCGCTTGAACGCGAATGCCACACAGGTCAGGAATAATTCAGGTTAAGCAGAAAGAGGTTTGATGCTGAGAAATGAAGAGAAAATTTTTGCCTGATCATTTTACAACATTTAGTGATACCAGTTTTTTTCAGATCGCAGTCCCACAGATGCCAACCTGGAAGAAGTACGCCCGAATTGTGCTGCCACATGTTGGACTCATCCTGCTCTCGCTGCTCTATGTCGTCGGTGGAGCAGTGGCTTTCTATCACATGGAACGACCCAATGAGGTTCTCTTACAAACGTTTCTCCTCCCTCTCTCATTTTATTCTTTTTCATTTCTATATTGCCCTTTCGGTCACGCAGTAATAATCTTCATAATTCTTACGCTGGTGTCAAGTCCGCGATCAGTCGCGCGATTCGCGAATCGCAAAAATTGCAAGTGCCCCTTTGAATTTGAAACACTGAATATGAAACAAGTAGAATCATGAACAGTCGTCATTCAACCATCACCATCAAGCAGAAATGGCGGCGGGATTGGAGAGCACATTGCAGAATTGAAGTTCGTCAAGTCAACCATCGGGGATTGCGGCAGATTGCAAAGTATATGATCACGGAAACTCGATTTCTGCGATCTGTGCTGCGATGATCGGCGGCTCTGAATACAGAATAGAGATGTGCCTAGGAATTCTTCGGAAGCTCTGCAAATCTTTTAGCTGATCTATCTATGGGAAGTACTTATCATATATAACTAAGTTATTTCTATCAGGCACCGGTCAAAGCTATAGCAAGCAGTCGATCCGATGGAAAGCCCAGGTTACTGGTAGAATCCACTTTACTGAATAGAGGACGGTAAACTTCACTTTCATTCGGTATTATTGACACGCGTGATTAATAAGAAAGACATGACTGGCGGCTAGCTCCGCCACAAGCTAAAAAGTGCAGTGTTGAAGCCTCCAGGGATACCCACCCTTCTGGGGCAGATGCGCCACGCATGCTTGTTCCATTCGAATGCTGCTGCTCGAATTCAATGCAAGAGACACAGCGCTGCGAGGAGAGGAGGAAGCGAAGTTTAGACTTTGTAATGCAGAGAGGCTAGATCAGATCTATGCCACGAAATGATAAGGATGGCGCAACGGGACACACATAAAGACAAGGCGTAGCGTCGTTGCTGTACTTGTGAGTCGAGAGCAGGGTCGTTTTCCTGGGGCGCGCGATCCACTTATTTCTCACTATGGAAAGGGAACTCTTGGACCTACCTGACTTTCGTGACCCAAGTGAGCTGGTAAATAGTTTAGGTCATAACAAGTTTGCGGTTGGCCATGGATGATGTTCTAGCCGGAAGTGCGCCTGGTATAAGACAGTAAGTACACTGCGTCCCATAATTATACGTCCACCTAAAAATTTCCCAAAATCTCACCAATATAGATGTTTCGAAAAATCTTCAATGTGACAATGTATCATATATAAATGCGGAATTGCTTATGAACATCAATTTCCTATTTAAGATCCTAGGATTTTTTTCCAATAATTTTTGTCTAAAGGCCACTCTGCCGACGTCCCAAAATTATACGTCCACCTCACGTTTATCGACTACTTTTCACTTTTGTTCCACGAAACTTTTTCATTGTAGTAACACTTCACTTCTTAAGGGGACTGCATAATAAAAACGGCTGTTGGATTTTGAAGAAGGTTAGGTTGTCGCAAAAATTGTGGAACAACGCATTCACGCCAGATTTGGACCAAATTCACGCCAAGCTAAAGAACTTCTTCAGGGGTTTTACACATGATATGGAGTTCAGAAGAGCTTTAAGGGTCTCTCATCACTTTTCGAACGAAATCAAGGCCGTGTCACAAAAGAAACATCCACTTTCATCCAACGGTGCTCTGTCATCGAATTTCTCATCAGAACTTAAAGGACGAATTCGCGATCAGAGGGAAAATCGAATTAGGAAGAATTCACCTGGTTGAGGGACCCGCGGAGCTCCTAAGTTGTGCGAACTGAAAGCACAATTTGCACAGGAGGAGTTGACCTCGTTGACCTATTAAGGTTTAATCCCGCCGCGGCTGGTCAGTGCACGCCCACCGATCATCTGATCACTCGCCGCAGGTCTATACGTGGTGAGTGATTAGATAGGTGAGAGAGCGTAGCGTTGAAGAGGGCACAGCGATGATAGTCGCATCAATGCTCAAATCAACGGGCAAGGAAGTGGTCCCATTTCTCAGGTTCTGGGCCGTTTCGCATGGTTTTTCCTTCTTTAGTGTACCACTCACCATCGCTAACTTAATTTGAAATGGGTTGCCTTTCCAGCGTGAATTCGTCCTTTAATGCCTCAACCAACTTTTGTTTCATACGTGTGAAGGAGTCCCAAGATCATTCTTGATTAGTGAAATGTGAAAGGCATTCATTTGTGGGCAAGGAATCGTGGCGAAAACTGGGCTGATTCTTGCATGAAGGTGCAGCCGAGCCGACCGAGGCAAGGTTCGTTTTTGCTTGCCATGCATAAGTGCTTCTTTGTCTTTTTCACATTTTCTTTCTTCTAGTAGTGCTTTACTGAGAAAAAAGCCACTGTGGGAAAGGTAAACGTGAGAACAAAAACAAACAAATGCTAAAACATATCGAGCAGAAGGGAACCTGACTTCAGTCGGCTCGGCTGCAAATTCATGCAAAAATCAGCCCAGCTTTCGCCACGATTCCTTGCCACAAATGAATGCCTTTCACATTCACTAATCAAGAATGATCTTGGGACTTCCTTCACACACGTGAAACAAAAGTTGGTTGAGGCATTAAGTTCTGAAGAAGATTCGATGACAGAGCACCGTTGGATGAAAGTGGATGTTTCTTTTGTGACACGGCCTTGATGTTTCGTTCGAAAAGTAATGAGAGACCTTTAAAGCTCTTCTGAACTCCATATCATGTGAAAATCCCTGAAGAAGTTCTTTAGCTTGGCGTGAATTTGGTCCAAATCTGGCGTGAATGCGTTGTTCCACAATTTTTGCGACAACCTAACCTTCTTCAAAATCCAACAGCCGTTTTTATTATGCAGTCCCCTTAAGAAGTGAAGTGTTACTACAATGAAAAAGTTTCGTGGAACAAAAGTGAAAAGTAGTCGATAAACGTGAGGTGGACGTATAATTTTGGGACGTCGGCAGAGTGGCCTTTTAGACAAAAATTATTGTAAAAAAAATTCCTAGGGATCTTAAATAGGAAATTGATGCTCATAAGCAATTCCGCATTTATATATGATACATTGTCACATTGGAGACATTTTTCGAAACATCTATATTGGTGAGATTTTGGGAAATAGTAAGGTGGTAGTTATAATTATGGGACGCGAATGTACGTTATTAAGTCATCACTCCTGCAGCCCTTCCACTACAATGTCACATATTCGGAAAGTTCGGGATCGAGTACTTAAATGCGCAGCGATCTGAAGAATCGACAAGCGCTAGCAATTCTTCATACAAGTTTGATTAGTGATTGAGTTTGAGGTCATACAAATATAAAATTTATATGGTTGGTTTGAGGAGATGGGGCTTAANTATGTTAGAAATGATAGCTTCATTATGCAATTCAATAGTAATTAAGCTTCGTTTGCAAGTAAGATTATTTTTTATATTAATAAACCGAGGGCCGTACGTAGAGTCAGAATACAGTCGTGTCAACCAGCACAAGGAAACGACGAATGGTAGAATGACTGTTGACTCTTTTTGTCGAGTTGGTGACCGCAGGTGATTAACAACTTAACGCGGTTTCTTATTCCATACACCTGCACCAATTTTCAGACCTGATTGAAGAACGAGCAAGTCTGTACGTGGAAAATTCAACTCGCATTCTCTTCGAGGCATTTGATACACATTTCATCAGTGCAGCACTTCTGAAGCCCGGTGGAGAGAACGAGGCGGCAAGTACTCGGAGCGCAAGAAGTTAGCTAGGAAAAGTGCTGCAGCAGCACATTGCCGCAGTCTACTTTGGAATCAACTGAAAATTTCCTGAACATAGCGCCGAAAAAACTACGGCGCGCATAGAACCTTACCTTAATCTTCACTCCTAAAAGGATTCCGGTAAGGAGGAAAATCGGAAGAGAAAGTTACACGACTTGAAAGCGGACTATGAGTGCAGACCAACACACAATTACAGCGTCGAAAGGAGATGGCCCGAGCGACGACGACGATTTTCATGGGCGCTATCGTGGGAGAATGCTCTCCTGCTGTCTAGGGCTCGAGCGGTTTGGGACGAGACAGAGAGAGAGAGCGTTAGCTTGAAGAGCGGCAGCACTGATGAGAGTCGCATAAATTTGGAAATCGCGGGAAGGTGGGTCCCGATTCCTGAATTATTGGTAGTTCTTGATTTGATTTTTTTCATATGCTATACGAAGTTATTACGGGAGAATTTACGATTAGAATGAAGGTCGAAGAAAGGGAAACTGACCTAGTTGAGGGACCCACGGACTTCCTGAGGGTGCGAACTGACGCGCCATTCGCATGGAAAAATTTGACCCCCCGGCGACCTATCATGCCTCAAAGCTGGTGGCGGGTTCGGCGATCTCCGCCCACCGATCATCTGATCACTCGCCGTAGTTCAATACGTGGCGAGTGATTAGATAGCTGAGAGAGCGTAGTGTTGAAGAGGGCACAGCGATGAGAGTCGCATCAATGCTCAATCAACGGGCAAGGAAGGGGTCCCATTTCTCGGGTTCTGGGCCGTTTCTCATGGTTTTTCCTTCTTCGTGTACCACTCACCATCGCTAAGGTTAATTTGAAATGGGTTGCCTTTCCAGCGTGAATTCGTCCTTTAAACTCCCAAGGGCTACCAGCGGGTAAATCCACGTTGGCGATGTCAGACTTTGCGAAATCGCGCGATTCGCTAGCGTCCGCGGTCGCGTTGCGGTGCCAGCCAATTGAGTGATTCACTGGCCGCGACGCGACCGCAGACGCTAGCGAATCGCGCGATTCGCAAAGTCTGACATCGGCTTTAGGGTGTTTGGAATAAGATGGCAATTCTGCGGCACTATTAAGTAAACGAAGGTTTAGGGTTTCCCCGTAAATCGTTTTCCCGTACAACACGTGCAAGGAGAATGGAAGGGGCGCTTATTTTATTTGCCTAAGGCGACACAATGGACGGCCGAAATAGTGAGGAGGCTCCGCCAAAGCGGTCTGCAAATTGAGATTGGTAGATAAAAAAAATACCAGACCAGCTTCTCATTCAATATGTATTTCAGTATTCCTGGACATTCATCACTGCACTCTTCTTCACGCTACACTTTACAACGATAGGTACATTGAGAGAGAGCTCGGATTTTACGTTTATCAATGCTTTTTCAGGTTACGGTAACCTCGTACCGTTACGTGGCATGGACGGATGTTCTGCATCGCTTATGCTCTTCTGGGTGTGCCACTAATTTTGATCACAGTAGCGGATATCGGCAAATTCCTCTCGGAAAACATCATTTGGTATTATTCGAGTGTGAGTATATGTATTCAATAATTTAACCCTTTCGGACCTGAATTTTTCCCCGTGGAGAAATTTTTCTTCTAGCTATTGTTTATTACTTGTGAGCATATAGGTATCATTATGGCGAAATTTGGAAGCTATTCGATCACAAACAAAGAAACTAAGAAGCTTTGAAAATTGGCCCACCTTCTTAGTTTTTAAGCTTATGTCGAAACAATTCGAAATTTCATAGTTATGCCGAAAAAGTTTATAATCTTGCATAACATTATAACCCATAATGATTGAGATTGAGATAATGGAGTGACAGTCGTGCAAGTAAGTGTGTGTAACATAAGAAAATTAGTCAGCATTTATTGTTCTTGCAAAGTTCACGTGTGTCTAAGATGAGAAAAACGTCATGTGTGTGCTACAGACCTCGCTACGCAGGATTACTTTGTTGCAAATTGCTCAAACTAAGACTCGCTATGTGGTTACTGATTACATATGAGTTATTTACAAATGATGTAATGGCGCTCGATGTTTAGCTAAAGCAGAGATTAAGCGATATAAAGGGAAGTGGTGAATCCTGAAAGTGGACAAGCAAGTGACATAGCATAGGTTAGAGCTTCACCCATGTAGTTTCCAAGTCCGACGAGTGTTATCAAAGTCTCGTTTTTGTTATGGCCATACTTTCATCGAGTTGGTTGTGAAAAGGTATAGATAAAATTGACCTAATGCTCCTTTGATTGGTTTCTTGATACGTGAAATGTTCCATTCTGACAGCCATGTGCAATGGATAGGCTACATTGCCTTCAACGCTGCTGCGTCTCCGGATGCGAAGGGTAGAAAAGTTCTCTAGGCAGTTCATGTACCCCATGACTGCAGAAAGTGATTGGCGACAGATTGATCGTTAAAGTCGCAACTATTTTCATGTCACGACGACAACCGTGAAGCCTGGCGCTGCACGGATCGAGGCCACTGAGTAACTCCACATCAAGATCTTCGCGCAACGTTCAATAGTGGGCTGGTTTGGTATATGATTCTCGAGTCTTTCATGTACCAGGTATACCAATTTTCCGTATGGAATGCGTAGACTACGATACCGTACTAATGCGTACGTGTGATAGAGACTCCCAGTGCTCGCGTGCTCTCCACACGCATGCGGGTGCGACGAAAAAGGTTGAGCGTGATCTAGAAGTCAGCCCACGAGAAGAGTGTTGGAAAATACAAGACCGAAATGTCCCTAATGTCGCGTCATCGGGGTGCGGTATTTAAAATAGATAGTGCGCAGCAAGAAGGCTCGTGCAGAACGCAAGACAATTCCGAAGATTAAAGACTAAGAGTCCAATGCTCGACCCTTCTTGTCCACACATTGAGAGGTCAATTGAATTTAAATGGACGTAGTATTCGAGCGTACTCACGAATAATTCTCTCCATAATTTCGTACTCAGTAGTAATGACCTACAGCACATGTGCTCAGAGCTCAGACGTGGCATTGATAAACCCCGTTAACGGAGCTAGAGAGATAAAAAGCCTCTGGGCGGTCACGACGGGGCTAAATGAGACAGAGGGTGTGAAATGCAAGCAAAATGCAATCGTGAACTATTGTCACGGCTCGTGAATAAAAACACACTCAGTGATAAGATAAAAGTTAATGATTAAAGGAACTACGTTACTGCAAAAGTTTTTCTTGGATGCAGCTCAGGATTTACACATGTTTCAGACCAGCTCGCACACCGCTTTACATAACAAAGGAACCCTGCGCACGGACTTTCTCTAGGAGATATAGTTCCTTTCCTTCTCCGACCTCCGACGTTCTATTCACCATGGCCGAAACTATCCTCTAGCCAGAATCCCATTTGCGAAATTTTCATGAGTACAGCTAGGTAGGACTTAGAAACAAGCGAGGTGTGATGTTGTGGCGTACCGCAGGCTATAGAACTCCCTTGTTTCTCTGCCTTATCTGGCCGCCTACCTGATACACTCTGGGCGAGTTCAGGATACATCCAGCAATGCACTTTGATTACAGGTACTCCAAAGCTCGAAAACAGTGCCACCGTCCAACTTATGCCGCACTGCCAACAAAGGACGAGACTAACCGAGAAGGAGAGCAGCTAATGCAGGTACAAGTAAGGAGAATCAATGCAGTGACGTACTCTAGAAGTTGTACAGACGATGGCTGGGTGGTGGAGATAATTTTGAGGCATTCTTGGTGGGAGAATGTGGGGAGACGTCCGACCACTCCCACACTTCTCTAACAGATGTGATCGGAGTTGGCAAACCAGACCTTTGGCGTTTCTGCTGGGGCCGTATGGTGAATGTTGGGGAGGGGATGGTTCAACTCGGTCCTTAAACCGCCTCAATTTGATGCTTACCTCAGGACTAAGCCTTAAAGAGAGGACGGACCTGCGAGAGAGCGCAGATCCGTCCTCTCTCGGGGTCCCCGACGGTCGACGGACTACTTCAACTCGGTCGGTACGGTAGGAGAGTACTGACGCAAGTGGTGCAGCTGGTCCAGCAGCTCCGCCAGAAGGGCTGGTTTGCTCACCCCAGGACTAAGCCTTGGAGAGGGGACGGACCCGTCCTCCTCTCTTTAAGGCTTAGTTCTGAGGTAAGCATCCAAATTGAGGCGGTTTTAAGGACCGAGTTGAAGTAGTCCCATCCCCTCCCCAACATTCAGCATACGGCCCCAGCAGAAGCCAAAAGGGCTGGTTTGCTTACCTCGGTGTGATCGGTCGCCTTTCGACGTCCTTCCACCATTGACGTCGCCAAATCTCCTCCGGTTGCGAGTCATCGTTTTTAGGACTGCCGTGGAAATTCACCTGACATAGTGCAGTAGCAGTGCGGATTGTACTTAAGACAACAGGCATTGAAGTTTCAAAGTTGACGGCAGTCCGCTGTGCTGGGAAGAGTTCCCCCTTCCCCGTGAACCGCACCCGATTTTCGCTCTCAATCAGCCCACTTCTGCTGGCCGTCTTCCCTGCAGGAATAAATTAAGTGGTTATGCAAAACACTTATTACCTATGAATTTCAAAAGACAGCATTTTCTTATTCTATCTAAAAGTATGGATTTCATCTGGTTAACCTTATGGACTTCGCCTTCTGCGGGTCTTTTGTGTGAAGTTGAAGTACCTGCCTGCAGCAATTTTCAGCTACATAGAACAAAAAGATTCAAAAACAAAAAAAATTCAATAAGCAACAACAACAACAATTTCATGGTTCCTCTTTGAATCGCTCGTAATCACCTCCGTATTACACATCCTGTTTAGGGTCTCGAGCAGTACATCTCGATCCCAGTGGCATTGAATTGTTGTGATACTCCTCGGCTACATGGCCGTCGGCGCTGTACTGCTAGGATCGTGGGAAAACTGGCAGTTCTTCTCTGGCTTCTACTTCTCTTTTATAACAATGACAACTGTAAGTTTAAATTATTATAGACATTACTTCCCACATTTCCACTTCTCACT
>MU891436.1:0-14033 GCA_036418205.1 Ostertagia ostertagi
AGTAATCCAGGACTGTCGTAATGTACCCTTTCTGAGAGTTAATGGTAGTACTTTGGGGGCATCTAATTCACTTGTACAGAACATCCAGCAGGCAAGAACCAACGGTACTTTATCGGCTTATTTTCGCTGCTGCTTACGTGACCTTTGCAATTTTCCGTGTAAACCATTAGCACATTTCCAAGTGCCCTTTCGCTGAGTGTGCATCATTGGCAAAAAACCAAATCGTTCACATTCCAGTCTGACCGTCGCACTTTTCGGCTCGGGGAGAGAGGTGTGGTCTATGACCTCCTGCATTTCTATATTTGCCATACGATGGACCATTGTCGCTCATCCCTGAATTTGTCCCTTTCTTCCCTGATTTACGGGTTTTCTTCCACAGCACATAATCTTGAAGCTCTCATCCAAAGTAGTGGTGAACACGCTCCCTTAGAGACGCACCCCTGCTCATAGGTGAAGAGCCCTGCACCCCGTGAGCCCCCGTTCAGGCAGGCAAGGGTTCCAGAAATTTTGTATGTATGTACAACATTACTGTAACATATTTTACGATGTAGTTATATTATTTGTGATGCCATTTGAAGCGGTCAAAATCCAGTGAGTGCATAATCGGTCGCATTTTCGAAATAAGATAAACTTTTTTTTTGTCCTTTGAAGACTTATTTTAATTTTTGCTGGATCGGAGAGGCCATGGATTTTCTTGGTTTCTATGGGATTGGAGATTTCGAACATCGAGCAAGCGGAGCGAATGCTGGCTGATTTCGACTGCGCCTGTGGTAAGGTTGGTCTACAGCTGAACCTAACGAAGACGATGTTTATGAGAAACGGATTGGTTCCTGATGCCCCATTCACGCTCAACGGAACGAACATCACCGAATGCTCCAGCTACGTGTACCTAGGTCGGGAAATCAATATGATGAACGATCTAGCTCCAGAGCTGAGCAGGAGGAAACGAGCGGCTTGGGGAGCGTACAAGAACATCGAGGGAGTAGTGAAGAAGACGAAGAACATCCGGCTCCGTGCCC
This sequence comes from Ostertagia ostertagi, assembly GCA_036418205.1. Taxonomy (NCBI): domain Eukaryota; kingdom Metazoa; phylum Nematoda; class Chromadorea; order Rhabditida; family Trichostrongylidae; genus Ostertagia; species Ostertagia ostertagi. Next base: position 1,020 of record MU891436.1, read on the forward strand.
ACCTCTTCGATTCCGCTGTCCTTCCTGCCCTAACCTACGCCTCAGAGACTTGGACTCTGCGCAGGCAGGACGAGCATGCGGTCAGCGTTATCCAACGCGCTGTCGAGAGGAGTAACCCTATACACGCAAGTGCAGAGGGGAATCCGGAGTTCGGAACTACGCCAACGATCGAAGATCAGGGACGCTGCCGTTTTCGCCAAGGAATCGAAGATAAGGTGGGCCGGACACGTCATGCGATTTTGCGATGACCGTTGGACCAGAGCGGTTACCGACTGGATCCCTCGGGACGTCAAACGAACACCTGGACGACCGCCGGCCCGATGGTCAGACTTCTTCACGAAAGCTCTGAACGAAAGGAATGAAGGACTTCGTGTCCCTCGAGCGAGGAGGATCCACTGGACCACTCTAGCACGCGACAGGGACGAATGGAGACGTTGCTGGCGCCCGCTCGAGCAAATCGACGATCAACGGGACGACAGGTGATACAGGGGATACGAGTCATTGGAATAATAGTCATTCACAAAGACTCAAGCTCGTTTGCCTTTATGCGCTACAAAGCAGCGACTCTCTCAACAAGCCGGTTTCCAGAACTTCACTCTTTTTACTTAACCAAGTTTTGTGGCAACTACTGATCGGTTAGTAGGATGATGGGTTTCTGAAGTAAGTGCCAAACGCAAGGTCTATCGAGGTCATTGCAGTGGGAATGCATTTTAAGCCTTGACAATAAGTTTCCGGAACGGATCATAGGTCAGAGCCTGGACAAGAGTGTCAACGTGTGTGAGTCCATCGTTCGCCAGAGGTTTTCCAACTCTTATGATTTAGCCCATATAGTTGAAATAGCGCGTTTGATAATAATTTACTGTGATTTGTAATAGGGAAGAGCAATGTGAAGACTACCAATTCTTTGCCCCAGCCTGTGAAAGTAGTTTCGTTCCCGGATTCAATTTGGAACTGTTTCATGACTGTGATGGCTTCGTGGGCTATCGCATGTTTATATCCTCCCACAAAAACTCTCCATTCAGTCTTATCGCAATGATTACCCTGAAATAAACACAATCCAATTTGTGCTTTATAATGGCGGTTTTTCTATGGGGTGGTACGAAAGAGGACAGCCGAAATCTGATATCCTTTAACACGAGTGGTATTTAAATTGCTGAAACAGGATAGGTAATGGGAGATGAATTAGAATGGTCTTTTCTTCTTTCTAAACTAACCCAGGAGGTGAGTAGAGGGCGTTGGTGGTATCTTGAATGCGAGCTGGATGCTTGGACTACTATAACTAGCGCGGTCATTACTGTTACTTGCAGAACGTGCACAAGTCAGTATTTTACCCTCCCAGCTGATCAGGTAGCAATTGACAGGACCCGGAAAAATGGAAGGCTTGGTTGGCCTGGATGACGAACGACCCAGGATTTGATCCCCGTACCGCTCGCGTGGTAAGCAGCGCCACTTGCCACTAAATCACTTCTGCCCGAAGGGCAGGTAACTGATGGTTTCAGGTACTAACCTCGTTTGGGCATAACTGAGAATATTCAACGCACAGATTTTCGATTTTTTTGGCAAGATTTGAACAAAAGCGAACCCGGAGAATTTCATCGAACATTTTCTTGAGTGCGTGAAGTACAGTTGAGCTTCCCTTCAGCGTAGCGCTAAGCTCCTACAGTGATTTATTCAAAGGTTTCCAAGGATGTTTCCTTCTACAACCTCTGTGCTGGTATGTCACCAGTAGTATGATGTCGGCGTCTGCGCTTATGTCGTGCGAGGGGGGGGGCATGTAAGAATTCTGGGGCAGGACGTGAGCAACCCTGTTCTTCCTGGCCTCCCCTCTCTTAGTTCTGGTTTGACCTGCCAGCAGTCTTTAAAGGCCCAATTTTGGATGTCCCCCCTGAGGCTATGAGCGAACTGGGTTCTTGATTCTTAACCGCATTGCCCAATGGACAGTTGGATTTCTCTTTCTCTTCTTCTTGTCAGTCTTTCGAGACCATATCTACAAACACAAATTGGCCGTTCTTTGTCATTATCACAGAATGAAAGGATGTACTGTCAACATTGAGGCTAAAACTCTCCCTCTAATCAGCTCATAGTGTCAAAGTACAAGTGCGAAAATACTGTTACTGCATCTGCAAACGCAGTTTTTAGCCTGACGCTATCAGAGTATGAAAGGATGTACTATGTACTAGCTATCTGTAGGTTATTAAAGTCTCCTCCCCCTTCCCAAATCGACTTCATGTTAATCATGGCACAAGGACTCTTGCCTGTATTGTCCTCTCTGCGCTTAATTTCTCACCGCTATGGCACACTTGCACTATAGAATTGATTAAGCCCTTGATTCTAGCGCTTTCGACAAATTTCCTCTCTTTCCCTTCACTACTGGCAATTCGCAGCCCTGTTTTCATTTCTGACGGTTAAATCACACCAACGCGGTCCTGGCGTATGCCTTCAAATTTCACGGAATTTTCTTGGATAGAGACTTTATAACTCGACTTCATACTTTCTTCATATATTATAGTTCACTCTCAGCTGAACGTCACGGTGTTGTTGACGTCACAACTAGTAGGAGGTTAGGTAACCTTCCGAGATGGCGATTTACTGGATTCTCTAATTTCGAATGGAATCTTTCTGTAAGAACCTCAACCGTTCACACAACTCTAATTCAAGGATTGAAGAGGATGTATCAGCTCCAAATCTGTACGCCGCTTTCTATATGAGGGGGGGGGGGGTGCAAAAGTCACTGACACTGCGCAACACTATCATTTTTCTCGTCGTATAGGATGCCGCTGTTGATGAAAACAAAAGTAGGCTTCCGGTCGTTGCCCTCAGCGTCCCCAAAATATGACGTGTTCTGCCATCACAGTCGAGCTAAGGTGACCTACCGTAATCGTTCCAGCCTGGAGCTGCTGCATATTTTTCCAATCGAAACTCCTGAATAGCTTCCCCGATACAGTCAGTAGCTCTGAATGTAAACACAGTAGTGGCCCACAATCCGTCGAGGACTTCGTTGATTTTCGAACCGTGCATCAGGTTTCCATGGGAAAATCTTCTGATGCCGTCGATGTAGAAGCTTATTATGAAGTTCTCTGATAGAAGAAAGTGTGCTCTTCTCTCAGTTGTGCATTCGCTTCGAATGTGAAAAAATTAATCATTACTGTCAGAAACGGAGGTGAGCGACTCATTTTAAACCCTCCCCTCTCTGTATACAGGGTGAATGGTCGCTCCGAAAGCTTCCCTCAACGGTACGCTCGAGGACTTTTGCCTGAACTGTTAATTTCAAACGCGCAGACATGCACACTCGCAGTGCGCGAGCCGTCTGTACTCTCTTCGCGCACGTTCACTCTCGCACAGTACACAGTCACATAGGATTTCCTCGACCGCTACTCATCCTGCTGTACACTCTGTGGGGGGGGAGGGGGGGGGGTGGAAAAGTTGAAGGAGAAAAGTTGAAGAGGAATTCTAAACTCAGAATTGAAGAACACAGTCCATTTTAAAAAGAGCTTCCATAGTGGCCTCCACGTGGATGGCATCAGAGAAGTTTGTCTCGAAAACGCGGTGCACTGGTCTGAGTCAAAAGGTTTGCATAGTCAGAGCCAATGTCTCCAGAAAACTATCCAACATTGAATCGATTCACGAAAATTGCGTAAGAGCTTCAGGCTGAAGCAGTTACAGTAGACCTCCTTGAGCTTGACGACGATGACAGATGACGTCATATTCTGAAGACGGTGAGGGCAGTGAAGGAGGGCCTGCGTCTACTTATAGAGGGACATTTAGGAATACTTTGCTGAGGAACTTCCCGTCAACAATGCAATCTTTGCGAAGAAAAAATCGCCGAAGTGCGACAACAGCAAAATGTCCTTTTTTGCCCCAACCCTCCCCCACCTGTAGATTCACTTGGTACGGTATTAAAGCCTTCATTTCCACTTCTAGATGAATATTGTCCTTCGTAAGTTGAAGTTGAGGCTTGTTCTAGGAATGCATGGTTTGGTTTCTGGGCCTTTACCTAGCTTGCCGGGTCCACGAGAGTGGTCGGTATAACCGTGTACTGATGTTACGGCAAGTGCCTATGACCCCATTGTGGCGCCAAAAGGCATCATGGTTGAGTGATGCCCGGTAATCTACCATCACGACCTCAGTCAGGCTAGGCCTTCTCGTCCCTTGAGGGTCATTTCTCCTATGACGTATTTGTCTCATCTTCACTTCAGTGCCGTCTTCTCATTCGTATTTGTACCGCTGGTTGCTCGGACCAGTCTTTCATTCCATTCCCTTTGATAACTGCACTGATTTCGCATAATGGATTCGCCGGCGCGGCTTCATAGACGTATCTATAAATGGATAAATAAATATTTTCGGTGCTATACAAGTAGGGTGGGCACGCCGCATTTTTAACAGAAATGTATGTAAGTGGGACTGCTGCCCGCTACTATACTGTCACGAGAATCGGGGAATTCGTGAGCCAGGGGGAGTGTAGCCAATCTAGGGGGTGGGGGTGAGGGCAGTCACTTGACATGCGTGAAAAGCTGGGCGTGCCCACCCCACTTGTATAGCGCCATATTTTCTTCCAAGATATAACCACCATATTTTTCATCGTATATTATCACACCGAGGTACACAGGAAGGAAAGAAGGTAGGAAAGAATGGCCAGCATTGATCAGTCCCTTCTTCGAATCCGAAAACATAATGGTCACTTTTGATGCGTACGTGCCTTACACAATCTGTGAAGCTAGTTGGAATTTTTTTTCTCCAAGGACTGTTATCAGGTGATTTTTTCAATGGCGTGGGAATTACTTGGGTCGCGATTGGCTGCACGGACGAAATATACTGCAAGGAGGCTAATCCTGGTCTCCGGTTTCTGTGAACCGTGAGGCAGGCAATTCAGCGTTTTGTAGTGCTGTGTGGGAGCTCTAACAAATGCACACTGTTACGGCATTAAAGCATAAAGGATAAAGCATTTGCCGTTGATCAATCCCTTTTTGGGATGCGGCACGCATTCTACTTCCATTTGTACATTCGTAGTGGCGTTTGAATGCGATGTGGCCTATACAATGACTTGCGGCCAGCCGATGTCCAGACAAGTCTGGTACCAATTAACCGACCCCGGAGGGATGGAAGGCTTGGTTGGCCCGGGCGACTCACGACCCAGGATTTGATCCCCGGACCGCTCGCGTGGTAAGCGTGCCACTTGCCACTACACCACTTCCGCCCTTACAGCATTTGCTTCCTTAATACCTTTGGACGGTATGAAGCGGTATATACAGCTCATAAAGCTGATTCCATGGGCTCTTTCAAATATAGTACTTTGGCCAAAATTGTCCTCGTGGCATAGGTGTCACAAACCATGGCCGTACCTTCACTGCCTACATATACAAATGATCCTGTAAATGAGAAACGAGGCTACTTTTCCTGTTCGACACGTTGTAAATTAATAAATAAAGGAATAAAAAATACGCCTACTGTAAATTTTACTGCCATATGCTAACATCTTTCATATGCATGATCTCGCGGGTATGATCTTAACGCTTACCCTCGTCTGTGGTGAATCATTTCGAGCGCCGTCAGTCGTCTCGCTAACCATTTACACCTTTCCTTACTGACCCATCTAACCCATTTGCAGGCCTGTGCCCTCCTTGGGATGAGGCGCAGTACGTCGTTAGGATGACGTCGTCTCTGTACTACCACTGTGGTCGGATTCGCCAACGCCGTCACCGCCGCCAGATCAGCTGGACGACAACGGGGAACGTCCGCACGACAGGTATCGTTGACAGATAGCTCATCATAGTTGCGCGTGCATTGATATGACCGATCGGATAGCGCTCCAAGAGAGACATTTCCTGGAAGGCTAGTGTCAGGTTTTCACTTTCTTTAGCACATGTGTGCCAAGCCTTTCTAGCACCTTTTTCCGTGCAATTCATCCCCATTAATGACCCAATAGCTTCTCCTACTGTTTGTCGCTTCTTATACGTTGCCGATTTCTTTGAAAGTATGTTTGGCGCTAACTTCTTGATTGGTGGAGGGAGGAGGACACGCGTGGAGCGGCGTTTGTCCGGCATTTTGCTAGTCCTAGTCCCTATGGCTACTTGTGGTTGAAACCGCTACGCTGCGGCAAAATAGTGACGCGCCTGTTAATGGAGACTTGCGAGTTGCAGAGTTAGAGCGTCGCGCCGCCGCGTAGTCCCCCAATAAGTAAGGCTTAGCTATATATAATTTCAATTTCACTTTGTAAAATGAGTTGGATGGAATCCCTAAAAATCCATTTTTTCACTAGATGCTCTACATGCTCTGAAAACTAAACATCGATATGGTATAGCCAAAGAAAGTATTTGCATGACACTGCGTCGATCCACTTCTGGGGTGCTCTAACGCTATGAAGAATCAAGTCAACACTCTCTTGTTCGATTTGATTTTGATTTGTTTGACAATCATTCTCGTTCTCGGTGCATTTACAATCCATGAAATCATGGAGAAATAAAATTGTAGAAACGAACGTGAATTAAGGAAGTTTTCTCAGCCTCTTTCTCTCATTCTTCACGAGTCTTATTTGAAAGCAGAGTACGCGATGGGGAGGGCGGAGCGACTTAGGATTATCTTGTGGAAGCCCGGTCCACCCATCACTCCCCTAGTGAAAGGTCCAGATCACCATTCACGACGTCATCAAAATGTGCACTCGGGCCCAATTGTAGTCATCATAATAGAACAAATCGGCACTATTGCACTATTACAACCCAGTGGAAGGGCAGCGAGATGGGTCAAAAAATAATTTTCGTTAGACCTTCTGCTATGGGGGTTATCGAGGGTCTGATCGCGAATATGACATCCATTTTTGGCGGTGGCGCCAATTGGCGCCAGCGCTGTAAACTTCGGTATAGGGGTTATTTGGGGCCCTGATACGATATGACATTCGTTTTTTGTGCTGGTTAAACGCATCATTTTCTGTTTTCTAGCTTTTTCCGTATAGCACCTGAGACTAGCTTAGAAAGAGAGGAGGTGAATCCGCAGTGGGTAACCAGCACATGGCAAAAGCTGGAGTGTGTTAGAGCACAGGGGAGTGGCCCACTCACTTTGGAGCCCTCCACTATTCAAAGGCTTAGTCTTGACTGCGATCTAATTAGCGCGAAGGCGCAGATGAGCAGGAAAAAGCGCGATCAGCGCCAAACAAAAATGACGAATTCATATCGTAGATCAGACCCAATAGGCTTATCCCGAAGTTTAAAGTTTAGTAGGGAATAAGAGTGGGCGCTACTGGAGCCAAAATTGGGCGCCAGTGCAATAATGTCATAGTTCGTGATGAGGATCCTCGCAAACCTCATAGCCACGTTTTCAGCGGAGAATTATTTTTGACCATCTCACCTTCTGGGGTTGTAATAGTGCAATAGTACCGAACAAATATTATAGGTACGCATGTGCTTGTCATAATAATGTCCAGGCGCTTCCGCCATTGCTAAAGTACCAATATTTTCTTGAGTTATTAAAAAAAGAAGACTTTCATTTCGTCATTGGGAAGTGTGTATAATCTTCAGGCCTTTACTTCAAAAAATTGTTCTACAATTCAGAATGACTGAACTGGGCACAGGCATACATAAACTGTACGAAGCGAGCTTATGAATCGCTGATAGGCAGCATTTTTCTTTGTTCACTGGAGTCGCTCGTCGACAGGCTGATTACCTCGTTAATGGGAAGCGAGGAAGGTCGGTTCATTGAAGTCACAGTAAAAACTCAAACGCGGTATCCCTACTAAACCAGCGACGGGCAGGTTCATAGTAGAGCTGGTGATGTAGTCGGACTCATTTGTTGGGAACACCTTTCCGACAACTGCTTATTCACCGTCGACGTCTACTACCAACATCTACAAGTTATGGTGAGCGTGTAGCAAAGAAAATGTCCTTGATTGCTATAGATCCTTTTGCTGCCGTCCCTATATAGTAGATTTGGCACCTTTTATAATTAAGCACTTTGATGTCAAAATTCTGATGAGTCTTTCTTGTAGTCCAAACCTCGCTCTGAACGACTTTCTTCTCCGGGTCTTATCTAGGATAAGACTTTTGGCAATTGGGACCCCATCGAAGCGTACCTCGCCGTGCGAATCCGGGTTGATCGTAACTTTGAAAATTTTTTGAAATCATATCTAAATCTAATCCCTTTATTTTTGGCTTCCCTTCCCCTCCAACGGCTGATGATGCTTAAAGCACTCTTTGGAGATTCCTTCGAGACTGCCGTCGATGGAGAGGAGAGCTTTTCATAAGAAAATTAGCCCTTGTCCCATATCCCCTTCCAAATCCACGCTCCTTCCCCTTCTGCAAACCTCCTCTAGAAGCTCTGAATACGACCACTCCCTCGGTGGGAACTTCCGTATGGAAAGTCGATCTCGGTACAAATATTCGGTATTCACCTTAGTTTGAACTATAAAGGAGGAATTGATCGATTTTCATTTGTTTATTCATGAACACCTGCCATTAATGGTATCTTATTGTAGCACAAAACTTCAACAAAGGAACATAAAAGGGTTTCGAATAATTTCGAGCAGCCTGATGTACTTTCTCTCATTCGCGAAGAAAGAAAATGGTGTTTGGGGGGGGGCTTTCATTGTTTCTAGACTCCATGCTAGAGAACACTCCTTCGGGCTCTCTATTACGAGGGGTAAGGTAATAAACAAGTGGCTCTTCTGAAGCGTACTTGTAGCTGCTCCTCTACCCTGGAACTTCCCCCTCCCCTTAACCCTTGGAAAAGATGATCCTACGCTCCAGGACCGCTTCCTTGGACCTTGGATCACTGGAGACCACATTTGCTAGTCCTTTTCCAACTTACAACTCAAACCATCGGGTAAAGAAATCGCACCTCAGAGCTAAACCTCGGAGTCAAGAAATCGCACCTCAGAGCGATGGAGAACTCGGTTTGACTTGATAGTTCGATTTGAGACTTCCCTGAACCATGTAGTGATACCGAGGCCATAACACTGTCAACAGTGCATTTTTTAAGAAAATTGAAAAAATGAACTGAAGGATACTCTTGCTTGAAATCTGGAATCGGGGGTGAATTACGGCTTCCCTAGGAACACGAAAAATTAAGTATTCGGCGATGGTGAACTCCTTCTGGATGCGCCACGTATTTCCGCTCCCGTTTTGAATCGTAAGAGCATTATGGATGCAATTTGTCCTATACAACAACCTGCGGGGCCTGACAGTGTCCAAGTCAGTGTTCTGTCCTCCCAGGCAAGTCTGGTATCCGGAGAGACGGAAGTCTTAGTTGACATGAACGCCACTTTCCGGGATCTGATCCCCAGACGGTGCGCCCCACATCTTTTCGCGCTTTTCCAAAACAGTCTCTCTTTTTATTTAACTATATGGCGAACTTCTTGTTTTATACACCTAACAACTAGCAGAAGCTTATGCGCTGTTTTCGTTCACAATGGTATTTACGTGCAGTGACACACCGCTCGCCATTGTCTATTGCCATGAACCGTTCTGTGACCCTGCGCATTCACGCGTGCTGTTCACGAGGATTTCCTACTGTGGAAACCGTCAGAAGCTCTGAAACAGTATGTCGCTCCTCTGCTGTGCTATAGCTTAACTTGTGTTCTGAACATCCAAGCCAAAGCACCTTCTTGGCTATTCAAGAGAAGGCTCTCTGTAAGAGGCTCTGTTTTCTTGTGAACGGTGAGAGGCGAGAAGTCCGACTTGCAACAACCTGAGCAAAATACCAGCACCACTCACTCACGCAGCAACCACTGTTTTCGCCTTCGAACAATGACGAATCGGACTCAATTTCAAAAATCGAGTGAATTCATGTGTGTAGAACCGGTTCGTCACCTGCCATCATCATTCGGTCATCGTTTCGGCACTTGGTGAGCAATAGATGCTTTGTCCATCAAACTCGCTCTTTCGATAAAATAGCTTTATTGTGGGGGACTGATAGCTTAATTATCTTCTCTGGGTTCTATTTTATGAGCTGGACTGTGCCTGCGGCAGAAGCAGTTCTTCTGAGCTTGAGGGCAGCCCTATCTATATCTTCATTACAAGACAGCATCTTGCAAAGCATTTTCATCCCCCTGTGCCTCATCCATTTCGAACTCCTCCAAGCGTCCTCGGGCGAAATGCCAGAAAGGTTTTGCATTTCCCGAGCTACTACTGGCATGTCAGCTTTTATTCGATCACTACAATGGCTGAGTGCTGCATAATCCTCGACGATCGGATCAGGCCCCTCTTTTGAGCAGATAACCAAACGCTCCAAGACCGGGTGCCTCATGAACTAAGCGCAGAGTTGGACCTATTCTACCCCTGATTTTTGAAGGTTTTTACGGCGTTTCCAAAAAATTGCACTTGGCCTTGTATCGTTCGCCCCTGATGAAGACCTACATATTTGTTTCAACCGGTTAAGGAAATCATCAATCAACCAAAATCGATCGATGGACCATCAATTCATCAGACTTGCTTGCATCGTGCACTTTTAGGACGTGAACAGCGCTGCGCCAGTGTCTGCCATTTGGCGTCGCTCTATGACCTTTATCTAGTCATATCGAGTCATTCTGCGGTTTTTTCTGTTTGGTCAGAACGTATGCCGGCGAGGGGACTATGCACTTATAACCGGCGGTTTCGTGGCTCGTCATCCCATTCGCTTACATCGCTTACATCCCTCGTAATTGTCTCTTCCATCTATTCGCGTGTGCTCTTCAATTAAATTAAACCGATTCAAGTGAAATAACTATAGAATATCTTGCCGTAGTTGGAAAATGGGAGGCACCGATGGGATTCGAGGGGCTAGAATTGGCGCTATCTCATAATACGGGGGCATTCTTGAGACTAAGTCTAGGAGTGGGCAGGAACTCCGGAGGAAATGAAAATTACTCATGTAGCCTGGATCATCCCATTCCCGTTTGAGGCTTAGTTCTGGTTCTAATAAAAAGGAAATGTTTTTACGTGGTTTTAAATGCATTGCCCCCATACCTTGCGATAGCGCCCCAGAATTTGCACATTTTTTTCTAGGCCTTCCTTTGGCGCTCCTGGCCTCAGCCGCTTTCATAGCATCCACCAGCTTAACTTCACCACCTTCTTGGAATACCTTGCTCAAAAAGCGGTTCGAGCGCCTCTCTGCCTGGATCGTACCTTCAAAAAGCGCTATTCACCCTGTCTTTATCAAAATTAGGAAAAGCACCTGATTGGGTATTCTAGAAATCTAGGAGCTGCTGCTTAGAAACTCGCCGTTTTGGACGACATTTCTTTTCATGAGCTAGCGATTTTATTGCACTGGTCACAACTTTTTTCCATTCTTCCTGGCATTGAGCCTTCGTTGTCCTGTTTCGGCTGTCTTAAAGGCAGAATTTGATGAAAAGTTAGCTCATAGGAAATAAGGGTAGAGGTGGTCAGTGGAGCAGGAATGAAGAGGATATCATTTCTGAACGGCGGCCCATAACTTAGGAAAATGGGACCCCCTATTGATGCGACTCTCATCGCTGTGCCCTCTTCAACACTACGCTCTCTCTGCTATCTAATCACTCGCCACGTATAGACCTGCGGCGAGTGATTAGATAGTCGGTGGGCGTACCCCGCCAACCGCGCCAAGAGTGAGCCATGCTAGATCGCCGAGGTCAAATCTTTCGCTGCCAATTGCGCGTCGGTGCACCCTCAGGAGGTCCGCCTGTCTCCCAACTATGCAATTTTCCCCTTCTTTGACCTTCGTTCTTATCGTGAATTCCTCTAAAGAGGATGTCTCCACGTTTCTATTCCTAACCCTGGCAAGCGCCACCTCCCGTGTCACGGCCCGCCCCTAGGTGGAGGACTTGGGCTATGATTGGTTGAATTCTGTTTTGTGATTGCTCGACTATGCTCTTTTTTGAATGGCGTTTTATGTTGCCGACTGTTCTTCGAGTTATTTTGGGTAATGTATTATTAATGGAAGCACGATTTTGTTGGCATGATACCAGCTAACAGGATTAATACGTGCAGGGCGAGCTCGACTTGGTCGCTAGCTCGTGCCAAGGTAAAGTCAAAAGTGGGGGTGGGGAGGGGGGGGGGCGGATAGAAGGGTCCCTTATCGCTGGTTTGAGCCATTTTCTCTCGGATTTCTCTTGACCATTGCAACTTTGCCCCTCTTCTTTCAGCTCCTATGAACCAAGCATTTTCGTGATTCTGCCTTTTGAAGCCGTTGTTACGATATTCCAGAGACTGGTCAATTACAAGGAAAGTGCTCTTGCCCGGGTGATGGGATAGGTTACTTTGGTCCGACTTTTTGTCGGAATTCAAAGTTTCTTATTCGTTGCCCATCTTAACTCCCTTGTGCTCTTTCTTCTTTTTGTTTCACCCAAAAGCTTTAGATCCTTGCTGATAGTCGTACGTGGCGACCACAGAAAACTAATCTGGAACGTCCTTTTTCTTGATTGCTTGTTCTTCTTATTATGTTTTCTTTCTTCTGAAAAGTTGGCTTCAGAGCCCCTGGAGCCTGTCTGAGAATCCATCAAGGTTTTTCAACCATGAAACAGACTCTTTGCCACTCAATCATCCTCCACTGTATTAGAATTGGTTCCAGCTAATTTCACAGTTCAGGACGTTTTTTTTTATCATATCGCAACAGTTTAGTGTGCGCTGGGTTAAAGGTGAACATTCGGTTTTGGATGGTACGTGAGCTTACAGTTTTGCTTTTTGGACTTCGTTTTGATTTGCGGAGCTGCAGTTTCCGCTGGTGAATTCACCAAAATTTTATTGGTAGCCCCTACAGCTAAATTTTTCTTTACATTGCGGGTCTTGGTTTCGGTAAGGAACTTTGGCGCTGATGTCGTATGTAAATAAAAAACAGGGAAGGAACGCCGATTCGCATGTTTGGAGTGGAAAGATTACTGATGCTGATTACCCTCTGCGGTGCTGTTTCGGCGGGTTTACCTTCTTCACAGCCTAAAAGGATCGAAGCATCCGATCAAACCTCCCCTACCCTCTTTGTTTGGTCGGGTAGTCACAAAACTGCTTTCATCCTTGCACACTCTGAAAAAGGCGATCCTACCCAGATATTGGCCCATAAAGTCTGCATAACAACTCATTG
>MU891442.1:0-19030 GCA_036418205.1 Ostertagia ostertagi
TGAAGGGAGTCCAAAATCGCAAATTCGCACCATCACACCTGTAGCTGTATGCAGAAGGCACTCAAATTGTTTCCATACTTTTTTTCGCAATTCATGTTCGTGGCGGATATTGTAGCCCTTCACCCTTTCATTTATCCTACATGGATTAACTCACTGTGACTTCTTGTATGTTTTATAGTACAGTAATTGAGCAGTAAGTTTTTGGATGGAACGTTCAGAACCTAATTTAACCCAGAGAATGATCATCCAAGTCTTTTATTTGTCTTCATCTATCTGGAAAGATCGAGTACCGATGGTGAAGAAGCGGCTCATTGAATTGCTTGGGCTCGAGCTGACCTAATCGTTGGTCAGCCTCCTGATATGCTACATTTTGATCGTTTTATGAGGTCTGTGCAATAGAGAAGGGTAAATCTTCACTCGGGTTGAAAGAAAAACTCGTTCAGACATCGCGGTGCTCAGATCATGACATTTACGCGCTAATCCGGGTAAAACGTTTGCAAAGGTCTAAAGGGTAAAAAAAGAATTAAATAGGCAGCATTTAGCAGCTGTTTTGGACACGTCACGCATTCTTTGAAGTATTTATATTCGAATTTGATCGGTGAATTGATCTGCTTCATAATTTCCTCGAACCGTGCTTTTTGCTCGTCTAACTATCTTTTCTTGAAGATATCCAACGAATTCAGCTTTTCTTACCAATTTTTCTTCAAGATCTGCTAAGAATTCGGCTTTCATTCAAAAGCGTGAAAACCTGGTTTATCAATCGAACAGACTCATTCCTCTTTCTCTTGAAAAGTGGTTCACTCGCCTCTTCGATATAATGCTGTATGAGTCAAGCTTGCCGCACAATCCCATTTCTCCAAATAGATGCCTTCAATAAATCTCCACAAATTGATTTTTATCCCTCGCTACCACCATTATTCGCATTTTATCACTTCTCCGCCCTTTCGTTTAAGCGCCTTTTTCAGTCTCGTTCATAAGTACCATATATTTTCTACATCTCAGATAGAAGATTTTAGGTTGAAGTTAATCAGCGGTTAGACATGCAGCGTCGCATCTAAAGGGATCGTTGGAGGGATACTTACTAGTTACTTGCACTTCATTGTTTTATGGACTAATACCTTACTTGCTCATGGTCAGGAAACCGAAGCTATTTCAGCTTTCACTGGCGGATTTTTGAACTACTAAGTGAATTGAATCACATAGTAATTATTCAACAATTTTCTGCTAATAACCGGTGTTTCCTGTCCTTCATATTGTTTCCATCCGGACTCCTGATGCAGTCGGAACAGCACGACTTCGTACTTCTAGAAGGCGACCCCACATTGGTAATTGTCTGGCCTATCCCTCCCGCTGAAATTTTTGGGCTTTGATCATCTGAGTGTGAGCAGGAATAATCTTTGTATGAGTAGGAGTTATAATGTATAGCGTTGCCACTTCTGGATTGAATCTCATCCAGGAAAGAATCTGATTCGAGGGTCTACAAGGATTCAGACAGGAATAGACTTTCCGCTCATGGCGGCAGTTGTTTAATTCGTGACAAAGTAAGCCCCACCCATATCTGGCTGTACTTGAAATTCGCACATCATGGCAACATCGAAAGAAGTAAAAGAAGCCTGCCAAATGGTTGGATGTGTTCGCAGGGCTTCCATTCCAACATTTCACTAGAAAAAGTGCGACGTAACGGAGGATTCCAGATTTTGCACCAGGAAAAGTTGCTGTACCGTCAAAACATTGCACGTATGCATGTACTTGGTCCATCAGAGAATCGTTCCATCAGAATTTGCGGGCAGGAGCGTTGCTCACACTCAGATAATATCAAAGTGTGAAACTGCAAACGGGAAATTTAAGGACACGACAGTACCATGTGGGGTCGTGCCTGAAGTTACGGTCTTGCATTTGCGACTGCATCAGGAGTCCGGATGGAAAAAATATGGGGCAGAGAACACCGGTTATTTTACGATCCGATCTACCCCTTATCGTGCATGCATTAAATCGTTGTTTTCTTTTCTGCCGCTGTCGAGGATTAAGAGCCTGGCCAAGTTATTACCCCGGAAGGGTATACTGATGTGCTTAGAGGAAACTGCCGAATACAACGCGGTAAGTAGTTAAAGGTGCCTGTAGCTAGGAGAAACCATCACAATGGTACGCTTGAATATGGTTCGGTGGTAGTGGTTTGACAACTGATAGACATGCACATTGGTCCGTGTTTAGCTTTGCTCAGCCAAAGCGGTACTGCGCGCCGGCACTCATGTTGCCCTCTCGTCCAGCTCCCACGACATTTTGTGGAGTGGCCGAACTGTTGTACCTTAGTGTATTTTTGTACAGGAGGTAAACAAACCCCAGATCAATTCGGTAGGTCACAGACGGGCTATAATGAAATTATGGATGCTGTTGACTAAAGTGAAAAAAACAGCGAAGTAAACGGCGATGATGCCATTAAACAAGGGGCTCCCTCTGTCCCTCTTTGAAATGAGGGAAAGGGGCGTTTCCAGACGAGAGTTGTTTTAAGTTGCTTGCTCCATGACTCCACTAACCCGTTCGTGTTTCATTATTGTCACCCGTTACCTTCGTAATCCACGTTGCGTGACATGGGTTTGCCCCTCGTCTATTAGCTCACCTGCTCTTAACGGCACAGCTGTGGTACTCACGGGCTTCTCTATCCCGTCAAGTGATACTTGGCCAAAGTGCGTGCGTGGTGTTGTGCTCCAAGCGCTCTCACTTACTATCTAGCAAACGCTGACATTCGAGCTTATCCGTAAGTAAAAAGTTAAACTAAAAGCATAACGTATTTGTTTATGGATATTTATTTATTTATTATTGATTTATATGCCTCAAAGTTGTGATCAATATGTAACACGTAATCGTATAGATATGCTCGGATATGTTATAAAAGTATAAAGGATAAAGCATTTGCCGTTGAAATCCTTTTTTGGGATGCGGCACGCATTCTACTTCCATTTGTACATTCGTAGTGGCGTTTGAATGCGATGTGGCCTATACAATGACTTGCGGGGGCCAGCCGATGTACAAGTCAGTGTTTTTATCCTCCCAGACAAGTCTGGTACCAATTAACCGACCCCGGAGGGATGGAAGGCTTGGTTGGCCCGGGCGACTCACGACCCAGGATTTGATCCCCGGACCGCTCGCGTGGTAAGCGTGCCACTTGCCACTACACCACTTCCGCCCTAGTTAAAATATTAACACAAAATGTATTCGTAAGTGAAGTCCCCCACTAACAAAGATATGAAACAAAGTATCAAGTGGAAATCAGTCCCATATGTTCGTTTGCTCTTATATTTTTTCGTTTTCTTTTTCGATACACACCCCGGAGCATGTTGAATAATCCAACAATATGCACTGCAAACTCATTCAATTAGCCTTAATAAGAATCACCGTAGTGCTTACTTAGATTTATAAACTCACTTACAGCGAACTGAACTCAATTTTGCGGTATGCAACTCCTTTCTGCTGCGCCATGCTTATGACTTTTGATCGGGATTAGCGGTGTGTTTGAATGTCTGCTATAAAGGAGAGCCTTTTAGGGCAAGCCGCGCTTTCCGAAATGGTTCCTGCATATTGTAGGGACGCATGTATGGACCACAAAACCATGTTTCGTTTTCGCTGAACGGTTTTAGTAGTACCAAAAAAGTGGTGAATATTACTCTCAATGGTTCGATCCCCGCGGCGACTAAATTTTGCATTCAAGGTTGGCGGCTACTTTGGCTTCAATATGGTACTAACCGATGACTCTGACATCTGATTTTGACATTCGGCACCAACCCGTAGGCGAATCTCCAAATCCAAATTTAGTCACCACGGGGATCAAACCATGGCCAGTACCTTACCATTCTTTTTTGGTACTGCTAAAATCGTTCAGCGGGTTTGTCTACATGGGTCTCTGGAAGATGCAAAAAATCGTTTCGGAAAATTCGCGGCTTGCCCTAAAAGGCCCCCCTTGTTAGCTTATATTATGGCTTCTGTTGGCTCCAAAATGCCGGAAATAGTATGTCTGTCCTCCTGCTTAGCTCGGGAAATGGAAAGCATTGGCGAGAATCAATCTGTAGATGGAGTTGGTAGAACATAATTTGTTCTTATCGAAGTTTTCCTTAATGTAATTTTTGTCAAGACTATGCAATAATTTATGAAGTCACATAATGCAAGCACCCTTTTACGGATTTACCCGTTGATTAAATTCTTCTGGTGTCCTTAACATATTCGCTCACCTAATATTCTCAGACTCTGTACGAGTGCGTACTCAATTTGCCCTAGCGAAATTAGCACGTGATCGGAAAAACTACATAATGGCGCTTAAAATATGGCTTTTTTCGAATTTAAAGCTGAAATGACTTTTGTGCAGAAATCTCAGAGAATCGGTGCAAAGCGGCTTGTGTTAGTGAATCCCTGTTGGTTTGCGCCGTGCATTCATTTTCGTTGCAAAACCACAGAAGCGTTTGAATTTTTTCATGAATAGAAATAAATTGAATCATGAATTCCGTTTATTATAAATTTTCGATTATATTTATTAGCAGCGAAATTAGTTGCTGCTCGGAAAATTAATGTACTAACAGTGAAGTTCACATGCAATCCTTTCAGCCTTTTCCTACAGAGGATATCGTCAGGTGTGAGCCTTTTCGAATGTTTCTCGCAGAGCGTTGCAGCTCATATGGGGATCCGACCGAAGCATGGCTTATTTTCCTGACACGCCTCGCTTCTTATAGGTGAAGAGAAAGAGGTCCCTAGTTCGATTCCTCGTGGTGACAAATTTTTGCATTTCGAGTTGACGTTTCAAAATTCGCGCAAAATGGAGTTAGCATGAATAATTAGTACCATATTCATGATTAGGACCGTCAGTAACCCTTACAAATAGACTTTGATTGAAAAACTGGTGAAAAAGGTGTGACTAGGGACCCCCTTTTCTGGTATTCAGAGGGCCGTTCAGGAAAAATTAACCATGGTTCTGTGGTTCCCGCATGTGCCCCTATATCATGCAAAAGACCGTTTTGAAAAGCTTGGCACACCCTGAAAGACCTTCCTTGTTAGCTTCCTATGCGTGGAGATCGAGAAGCCACGGCTTTACCCGATGTTCCAAAAAAGGAGCGAAAGATTAGGTAGAGCTGGCAAAGGAGATGAAGAAAAAGATCACTTCTGGTGCTAATCACTTCCTTACATAAAATGTGCCCTGCAAATGAATTCTATGAAACTCATACGCATGAATGATTTTGAATGCGTCGTTCATCGACAGGCAAAGTGTTGCTTTTATCTCATCACAAATTTTGCAGGAAGTAAATGGCCACATAAATGTGATGGATTCGCTTGTATGAGGCTGATTCCAGTAGAGAATACTTCTCAAACAGTGTCTGTTTAAGTGAAAGGGGCTCCACTCGTCGCCGATCCAAGTTTCTCCTTATCACATTTGATATTCAATTTTGATTCTAATGGAGCTTTTGAATCACAAATCATTGGATTATGTGTATCTGAAAGCTTCACTTCATAATAGTAATATCAGCTAATGGAGAGCTATGGATTTTGAATTCACGTGCTTTGCCATCCCTTAATTATAGACTAACAAGTGAGGGTTTCTGGTCACTAAAAGGTGTGTTTAGTGTACCATTCAGCATGATAATCAAATCTTGTCTAGATATTCATCCATGGAGAAGTGAAGACCAAGAATCACTAGAACAGTAACACTCAAACTTCAGAAAAGTCACCTGGGTATAAACCCTGTTTAGCCTCACCAGATATCCCTTTCATGGCCATCTGTTTTTACTACTCGTCGATCAAAAGGAAGTTTGCTACCACACTTTTAGTAGTCAAGTACTTTTCCTACAACCCAGCAGGAATCGTCCAAGTTAACTAAATCATTTCTGTTACCCACAGAGCATCCGATTGCGCTGCAATTTACTTTCACACAAGAAGTTCGCCTCCTTAATGAAACAATTGACAAAATTGGGGACGGTCTCGGGTAAGTAGGGCGGAGCCAAAGGGTTTGCATGGAGAAGATCGTCGTGTGGCGACCACGTATTCGGCAACGCATCTGAAGGATCGAAGGGGTTTGAATTTGGAGAGTAGAGAAAAAAAATCGATAGATTAGTGGGCCATCGATGTGCAAAATGATATTGCTATAGGTGGAAAGGTCAAAGAATTTCTATGACGCCACAAGAACCGACTGAGAACGTTTCCTGCGTCGAACCTTTGTGGCAGATGTACAGATGGACTTGAGCGCCTAACAATCCCCTTCAATTTTCGAATTGCTCACTAGAAAATTTTTCTCAATTTTCCCGTTCTTCATTGAGTAGCGAGCGATTTCTGGAGTAAGTGAAACCATGTTGTTACCGTGAACGATTCCTTTACATTAGCTGTCTCGTACGTCTGTACTGTTCGCGTTGGCGTTACGATGTGGGAGTTCACATTTTCCAAAGTTTTAGAGTGGCTGCGCTCTAGCCTGCCAAAAATGCGGACGCTTTGCTAAGATCTGCTATGCTACGCAAAATGCAGTTAGTCAGAATACGTGATGAGATCTAGATAATTTGCAAGCCGATAGCAGTCAGGGGTAATCGAGGGGTAAAGGTTATTAAGCATGCGGCACTGCATTCCTTTTTAGGATGCGCCACGCATTCAATTCACATTTGAAATAATGGTGATATATCGAATGCGATTTTGTTCACACATACAGTTTTGAATGCAGAGCCATATATTGTTTATTTCACTGTTTTTGCCCTTCAGGGGGTGGAGGCGGTAAACGGCTTCATGCCACTCTCAGGTAGTTTCTGGCCTTCAGTCGATGTGGGTCATCTCCTTTTCCTAGAGCGCCGTGAGAGTCGAAATTAATAACTAATTAAGTCATTTGGAATTCACCACTGCAGTATAGGCTATGTACTTCCGCGTGGTGAAACAGACATTTCAGTATTGACTAAGCACGTACGGCCGTCCAGGGATAACGTCGATCATGGGTGACCAGAAAGATCAATGCCCTGCTTAACACCAGACTAACTTTTTCAGGGAGTAAAATGTTGCCTCGAGTAGTTTTCTCGCGGGATGTGTTTTTCGGCGGAGATGTTCCGATATTTGTGGAGGAGCTGCAGCAAAAGTAGTTCAAATTCAAAGAGCAAAAACAACCACTCTTCAAGAGGGCATAATATTTTTGTTGCCCAGTTTTGATTCATCTTTCACTCTGTAACGCGCTTAAATAGCATCGATGTCAGTTCAGTTGGGTGAAATTGGGAGTCTTGGGGGGGGAGCTTCCTTGTCATCTCATCCATAGTACTAGAGAGCACTTCTTCGGAACTCCATCAGAAAGATAAGATGATGAATTAGCGGGTCATTTGTTAGGTACTTTCGACAAGGACTAGTGAGAGTCTTAAAACCACGCGTCCTGCCACAGTCCGCCATTAGCTGATCTGCCTGTCTTGCCTGAAGACTTATGCCTAGAAGGGAAAAGTCCATTTGTTCTGGTGTATTTGATACCGCCAGCAGAGGCGAGATGTGAAGCCATCTGAGAACTTCTTTCCCCATTAACTGCATATTATCAGAATTGCCAGATAAAACAGTTGCTTGCGATTGATCAGGTTTCTCTAGCGCTCTGAGAGAACAATGGCAGTGGCGCAGACTCACCCCGCTTAATAGACCTTTTCACGAGTGACAATTGATTTGGCAGGGTGCTAAGTTTTCGGCTATTCTTGAATTTTGGCAGGAAGAGATTTGCAAAGATAAGCAAGCAGACTTTTTTGGACTCGACGCGCTTTTAGCCCTACCCGTTGAAAATGCACCTATTTGCGTGTCATGCTGCAATTTTTCCTACAAGAAGGGTGGATTGTGGGTGTTCTTCTGAGAACTAGTATAGGCCAGCCGATGGCTATCTGCGTCATCAAGGCTAGATGGCTGTAATGTGTGTGTTATTGGAACCACATGTAATCCCAACGATAAACTATTTAGCGCGATGTTGACTGCGGGGAGTTCCACGCGCGTGCGACGTGTTCTTTCTTTTAGGAGGAAAGAGCAATTTACAAATAAGGGCACCTACAGGTCTCCAGTTGTTCTTATAGTGACACTTCTACCACTCAAACCAGCAATAATGATAACAATATGCTAATCTGACTCACAACAGGGCTACACCTGTGCTAGGCAAAGCATCTTAGAGACTTAGATTTCAAAAAGGTCAGAAAAGTGAGGGAGAGGAAAATTTGTGTTTATAGCGATTTCCTGGGTTCGAACGACACGCTCTTTCACACGCTTGTTTTTTGATCTTGTATCGGCGCTAATTGTCGTCAAAGGGGACACGGTTATAAGGTGAGGGCCATTTATAGGTTTTGCGACTAAGCCGTTACGAGCGGGAGAGCGGGTTCTAAGCTGAGGGGGACGTGAGCAACCTGTTTGCCTAGCGTTTCGTCTCCTCTTTCTATCTAAGGATTTATTTGCTGCTGTTCCTGACCGGCGCGTTCTTTAAATGGCTTTTCTGAGTGTTTCCCCTCAAGTTCATGCTTCAACCTTTCTTTCTTCTTTCTTCTTCTGCAGGCTTGTTTCTTTCCTCATTCTCTCTCTGGTTCTCATACGCCGGTTTGAATACGTGCTATGTGGTTTCCTAACCCCCTCTGAGGTCATTGAGCGCGGATGCCTCTACTCATCTCCTTATTTAGGTGCAGAAATAACTGACAGGCTCGTTTACTACGGAAACTCACAACTGTCTGATAAGGGCCACTCACCTTCGTAGAGGGTAGTTGAGCAGGTGACATTTCAGGGATCTAATCCTAAATCGAATCCTGCGCATGCCAAGAAAACCTTCCATCTCTGCGAATAGGATAATTGCTTCCTGACTTGTGTGGAAGTAAAAAGTACTGACAAGTATATCAACTCCCCCAATTCTCCCTCCATAGGTCAAACCCCGAATGTTCACTGTTCGCGGAAAGGAAAACGAAGTGAAGAAAGAAAGTAAGGGAAAGGAAGGGAGGTAAGGAATAGCGAGCTTTTCATCCTTCCGTGTTGGCTAATTGATACCAAATTCGCTTAAGAAAGAAGAAATAATAGAGGACAAATAAATCCGGCCGGGGACTGCACCTTTATGATTGGGTAAGCGTGTCGACGCATTCAAACGCTACCGCGGACACGGAATGTAAATATTTAAAATGCGTGGGGCTCACAAAATTGTTGATCTGGCCCGAGTGTTTCATGTTTCCGCTGATTCTGTGCAGTTTAAACTGTGACAAAATCCTATGGCTCTAACCCACATAAAATTAAAGAGCGCCATCGAATAAAGGAACCACTGTGATTCGTATCGAAAGTAAACCCTTCGAAGAATTCGAGCATTCTTGTTGAGACCGGATGGTAGCGGTAGATATCCAATGCCTGCTTCCGTGATAGCAGCGTAATTCTCAAATATTCCTATTATAGCAACCCCCCTTGGACTATTCGTCCATCCGTGCTATGGCGTACTGGTTGCAGTAGCGGAAAGTGGCGTTGCTAACTACGCGCACGGTACGCATATGAAATACTGGGTCGTGCGTCGTTCCGGGCCAACCAAACCATCCATCCATCCCTCCAGGGTCGATAAGCTATCAGATTTATCTAGAAGAAGAACAATGGCTCACACAGTGGCTGCCCCCCCCCCAAATCATTGTATAGACGGAGTCGCATTCGAATTACCACTACGATTCCTAATGGAAGCAGAATGCGTGGTGCATCTCGGAACGGGATCGATAGACACCAATTGCTTTATCCTTTTCTATAACACCAACCCAGATGGTAATCGATGTCCTCTTAGAAGTAACGAAACGTGGATATGGGGGACATACCGCGCCTGATGGGCCGTAACAAATCTAGAGCTATCCACACTGGTGAACTTATTTTGTCCGGCCTCTGGCACACTCTCTTCATTTCTCCACTTCTTTCCAAAGCACCAGCGAACATCCTCACCTGGCATTCATTTGAAATTCGCTCTGTTTCCCATCGATCAGCAAATTGTTTTGTCTGCCCGTAGCCATTTACTTCGGCCTCATTAAAAGCCGGCAAATCTGTTTGGTTTCGGGAATTTTCACAAAAAGATAGGCCGTTGTATATTATAAGTAGGTAGTTGGTCTTCTGCCTGGAGATTCTCCTTTTGGAACGGCCTCATTAAACAAATCAACGGAATTCCGGATGAGGAGCGTCCATCGTGCTAGAACGTCCTCGTTTTCCAAATGCACTTGCTCGCCGCGTTCGTTCAGCGCCAGCCACTCAAAGCCGAACAGCGCTTCTCAATGGCTTCACAACGAGCTATTTCTTTGACCTTGCCAAAAAATTATTGAACTCAAACATTGAGAACACTCATCTCTATATATTCCGTCTCTCAGTTTATCCATCTCGTAGCTATAGATCAGTTCAGCAATTTGTTTTGTCTTTTTAATACAATGATTAAGGAAGAACAAGTTGCTCTATTAGATTTGGGAACTTTGTCTGCATACTTTTACTGACAGCTCGCCAGAGCAAAATTTTATTTTTGGTCAGATTTCCTATTTCATTTTGTAAATTTAAAAAGGATAAAGGATAAAGCATTTGCCGTTGATCAATCCCTTTTTGGGATGCGGCACGCATTCTACTTCCATTTGTACATTCGCAGTGGCATTTGAATGCGATGTGGCCTATACAATGACTTGCGGGGGCCAGCCGATGTTCAAGTCAGTGTTTTTTATCCTCCCAGACAAGTCTGGTACCAATTAACCGATACCCCGGGTCGGATGAAGGCTTGGTTGGCGCTGGGGCGTTACTAAACGACAGGATTATGATCTCCCTTCGATTTTCGCTCGCGTGCGATACGTGCGGCCACTTGGCACCTTAGCACTGTTCCGCCCGTATTTATCGCCCCGTTATATTTTAATCAACACTATAATGAGGCCTTTGAGGTAAATCCGCGTCAGGGCTGAAAGGGATAGCCTTGGCTAGGAGGTCCATTGCCAACTTTCTAGATACCTCTGCTTCAGAAAACCGGAGTGCAGACCATGCATCACAATTAACGACAGCCTCGAAGTAAATCTGGTAACTATGATTTGCTGATAGCTGATTAGCGTTCGCATAAGATGTGTTTTGTAAGAGTGGCCAACTGATAGAATTACGAACTGCAAACAGCTCAATCCTTATGTGGGCGGAGAAACGATTGACATTTCGGGAAGCATGCGTCAATTGGAGTGTGTGGGCTCCCACTAGACCGTTTCTAAACATATGCATATGTGGCGGTAGCTCGAAGTACGGAAGGTGATATACGTTACACTGTGGCCATTATGGTGCCAAGGGTTTAACGAAGAATTTGACTGAGTGTTGTAATACATGATCATTCAAGATGACCTGTTTGTTCCGAAGTTCAATTTCCAGACAAACGTGTTGAAGGAATCTTCCACGGAAAAAGCTCCGCCTCCATTACCACAGAAAAACGATACCTTAGGCCCCTAGCCTCATGAGCATAGCAAAAAGAACGGAACATAAGCGTTAGTTTCGATAATACTAATCCTACACACAAGACAAAATGATCACTCTTTCCGTGGAAGATTCCTTTAAGGTATCGTTTTCTGTGGTAATGAGGGCGGAGCTTTTTCCGTGGAAGATTCCTTTAAGTGGCTTTGGCTGGGTAGAGCTATGCACAGACTGGATTCGAAAGCTAGGGCGCTAGAATATGGATGCCCGTGATACTCATAACTCTTGAGCTGACTGTTAAGCGGCTAGAAAAGATCGCAAGGGCATCATGGGCTCCTGTTTGGTATCTGGGGTTTGTGGTCAAAATAAGCTTACCCGAGAAAAATGAAGATGGATACGTTAAGCAGGAGCAAGTACGCAAACGTAAGCATGATTTGATAAGGCTAATTAGCTAACGTCTCAGGATGCAACATTGCCTCGCCCAACACTATTGACTCCACCCACAAATCAATACTACTATTATATCAATATTTTTCTACTACTGGAAATGTGGGGAATTAGGCTTCCTGGGCAACGCTTTATTCCCTTTTGTCAGCCGGCGTACGGTCACGCAAGCGGTATAGGCTGGTCGGCTGTACCGAACATGGCTTTAAGTCGAAGAGAATAAGTTAATATGAAGAGAAGGCATTAACTTGCTTGTTTTACATGAAATTAGGAAAAGCGATTCGCATTCAATCTTGTCAACATCAGTTAGGGTTGATATCCTTAGGTTCTTCCTACTTAAATTTATGAACGAAATTTGAGCCACAAGACAGAAATTGGAGTTTCTATTGGAATGACGGTTTTTCATCGTTTCCGGCTTGTGTCGTCACAACCGAGCTGCGTCCATGCTTCGACAATAAGCTTTTAAGAGCAATTAAGTTTTCTTTCAACTCGCCCCACTTCGCCCATGCTCATAAAGCACCAGCAGTTGTACATGTTTCTGAACGCTGTTTCGGCTGGATGTGTGTCGAACATGCGGCAGTTGCAGGTATTTCAGGTTCACCAGTTCTGTCGGACTTTCAATTCATCACTATCGTCTACAGAAGCGGCTCCCATTCATGTTGATTATTACGGCGGCTGAAGGAACAGGCGTTATCGCCGATTATCTCCATGAAAAGAATAAAAAAAGTAAAAAAGAACCGAAAAATGCGACAACGTTCTCGCCGGCAGGACGGCACAGCACACGTCGTCGTCGTCGAATCATGTAGTAATGTGCACTCTGATGATATGTTCCGGAAAGTTCTATATTAGAGGCGGAGCCGGAATGATATCTTCATGCTTTGCCTCACTATTCAATTTCATTCGGATTGGAAAAATGCGCTGGTGGGATGATTCGAGATCGTTTTTCACCTTGATGGGAATCGCCGTCGTCTCGCCAACGTCAATGGATGAGAGGTTTGAGAGGCTCGTTCAGGTGTCGGCGGGGCGTTTCTATGCTTTTTGAATCCTTCTGATTTTTCCAGAACGTATTTTGATGTTTTCTCTACTTGATTTTTTTTTCTTCGAGCGCTATCAAAAGTACTTGGAGCCCTGTATGTGATTATTGCCTCATCGGAATTTGGTTACATTTTCTAAGCTGCTGAGAGCTGCCATGCGCTGATCTATCGACGATGCTACTCGGAAGTGGGAACCCTTCTGGACTCTGCTCGGGATCATTAGGCGCCTTTCGACGATTTCCGTGACTTTTCCGATCGTTTTATTAAAATCATTGTTTATTCGCATGAGGACAGAAAGTTTCGCCTCGCTCTTATCAAAGAAGGCGTTTAGGATAATGGTCAATGCGCCTGACTCATTAGATTGGTGTGTAGCTTCTTGATTGATGGTTAGATTTGGTGATGTCAGGTTCTTACACCTCTGGCGCGAATAGGCAACTGAAAGATCCAAAGGCGCGTTTCTCTGCACAGCCCATTTTGCTAGTAGGAGATCTGAAGAATGAAAAGTTCGTAGCACTCAATGGCCGGCCCTTCAATTTATCGCATAGGCTAAATCGCATTTGAAGCCGCTCGATATTCGGCGGAGTTCACGAATAAAAAGCAGCCCATTAAAATCAAGCTAGGGGTGGTCAGTGGTGCTGAGATAAAGAAAACGCCATGAGTAACGGCCCAAAATCCAGTGAACCCCTCCCCCCTTGCTCGGTTGATTTCAGCACTCATGCGCATCAATGTTGAACTCTTCAATACATGCCCTCTTTGCTAAACGGCTAGAGACCTAAAGGGACGAATGCTTAGCGACTAGGTGGGCGTGCCACGTCGATAGCGTCGCGTCGACGGCTATGCTAGTTCGTTGGTGCCACATTATTCTCTGCCAATTCTGTGTTGATCCACACTCTTAGGGGGTACGCCTGTCTTTGCACTAAGTAAGTTTTCCCTTCTTCTAACTTTGCCCTTATTTTGGAAACATCCTTTATTGGGAACCAAATGCATGGCACAACATCTCAATCCGTGAAATAGGTATGACGTGGCCTATCGCTTGCAGATTTGTATCAACTTCATCCTCGCATCGTCGTTGGGCAATTCACAGCAAGAGATTTGTAGTTGTGGCTCTCGAAAGTAATGAGCATTCTCGTCAAAATGCTCATGGTAATTTTGTACTAGATGGGAAAAGGCTTTATGGGATAAGGGGGGTCCATCAGAACTTCAATACCCATCTCAGGTGCCACAGAAGTATAGAGACGGGTGGAGGTAGTAATGAGAACGCCAGAATGTGGGTCGTGTGGGACCGGCTCCTGGAGAAGGGAGTATGTTAGAGCTCAACTGCGAAAATTTCCCAATGCCACCCTGTATCGAATCACGACGAGCCACCTTTTTATAGTCACAGGGCTTGCAGCGATCCAAAAATAAATAGCTGATAGAAGCAATATCGCACTCTCTTGTGCCCTCCTCGGCCAAAAATAGATCTTACCCAAAGAGGCAAATTCGCTGAAATAGCACCACGACCATAAATAGCGTAGGAGGAATGACATGCACATGACGTGGACCACAGGAAAGTTAGACATGGAAAAGGGTCATTTACTCCCTCGAATTAGGCACTTTTGAGAGGTTATATTGACAGGTGACGTCAACTTAACTTACCTTCAACAGCCCGCATTCAGTTTTTAGGATCTACAACCAAGCCATTCCAAAAAGACCCCTTTTCAAGCGCTTTTCCTTTGAAATTGTACTCAATAGAGTTCCAGCTATGCCATGCTTTGCAACATATCATTTCTACAGGATTGAATGATTGAGCCTACTTCTATCTGAGAGGGCGATACATACCAGCGATATGATTTGATTTTCCTACGTTGTCATATAGATTTCTCGAGCGCCTAAATACCTTGGCAAATTTGAATAAGTTTTTTGCGTGGCGCGATACAAAAAGACACCCTTAAAATACCACAACAGTTGCAGAGTTTCTCTGGAAAGGTAGCGCATTTATACCTAGCACCTGTCATAGTGATTCAAACCCGTAGGTTACACTCTTCTTAGCACCTGTCCTTCTTAGGAAGTACAAATTTGTGCTCGACATCAATTTTTTCAAATCGTGGAGGTGGCGTAGTGACTACCGCCCACACAGTGGACAGCTCGAGGTTCAATATTACAACTAACCCAATCCTGTGTCACTCCACAAGCGTACTTTTCGTGGAAGGCGCATGCTTGTTAGAATTGGCTGGGAGCAAAAAGAGCGATACTATTTTACAACGACCGATGTGTTAGATCATTGATAGGCTTAGTCCGTTCACGCTACTACGATCTTCAGGTCAGTTAATTTAGAAAATATCTCCTGAACGCGCGCGGCGCTTTCAAGATAATGGTTGCTCCCAGAAAGGCAGGTTTAAAAAAAATCTTTCCCCTCATTTTTCGATATGCTTACGTCTGCAGAAGTTACACAGGAAAACCTGAAAGCGGCCGCAATCTAGCAATATAGCTGATCATAAATCAATTATGCTTACGTTTGGATTCGAAAATTGAAATCAAATTTTATTCAATTTTTATTTTTATTAATAATTATTTAATTTTGAAATCAAATTTTATTTAATTCAACTAGAATTGGTCCTTTCTACACGCCAACCTTCGCTCTCACTACGACAGAGGTTTAGCGGCGTCCTCCCCCGTATGTTCACTAATCCTAACCTAAGCTCGTGCTCGATGAACCATGAAAAAGATGGACGTGGTCTCTGGGCAAGGTTTACTTGCCTGCTCTCTCTTCATCACACATTTTCTTTATATACCTATTCTCACTCATAATTTTTTGTTCGTTTCAGTCGGTTTTTTTTCTTATGAATTGTTTCCTTTTCCTTCGCTTCTTTTTTTTTGCACGTCCTTGCCTGTAATTTCTGTTTGCATACTCTTACTCTTCGAACTCTTTTTCTCACAGTAACCATGAGTTCAAACTCACTTTTTGCCCCGAATAGCTAGCATAGAGCATAGGGGCATGCGAATACGTCTTGCATTCTACTTCCCTCAACTATGTAAGCGGAATCGGTATTCGTCCTAGGACGATGAATTGCTGGCTTGCAATCTTTCATACTCGGTAGACTTTATCTTCCATTCAAGTGACGCAAGTAGCATGAATCAATAGTTTTTTTTCAACTGGGAATTAAACCTAGGAAAGTGTAAGCTATTATATTTATGCGCCCATTTCTGCAAATACAATATCTGTACCTCCACCTTCTTGTTTCTTTCCCCAACTTTTTCGTGTTTCTTTATCTTGTTAGTTTCATGCCCTATGTATTCTCTCTTCGTAAGACTTTAGCATTGTCTCAAAAGTCGTTAGGTGGTCTACTTCTTTTGAAAAGAGGTCCTGGTTCGTTTCAAAGCAAGCTCTCGTCGCTGTCTTAGTCTACTCAGATGATGTTTTTGTCGTTGCTTTGGAGCCAAGCAGCATAATCGAAGCCTTCCATGGCAAAGGAAATGAGAGGGTACTTTTCTGAGAAACAAATCAGAACGGAAGTTACGTAGAGGATCCAGGATATCCGAGAGTGATACGTGGACTTTTCGGAGCGGGAGGGACGTAAACCAAACACGAAACTCATTTGTAAGTATACCGTGATTATAAGGTAGTTTTCCTCGTGGAACTGTAATTGATTCATTGTCAGTGGCTTGTGGCGGTTAAGCAGGATAGAAACTGATCCCGAGCAGGGCATGCGTCACTAAGCCATCGAATTAGCATTGCCGAAAATCCATAGCAATGCACAAACCGGGTGCCAGCTCGACATTATGAGCTCGACCACCCCATCAGATCTCCAGAATCTCTTGAAACCCCGTTTACCAGCGCCGATTTGCGTTGCTCGTGCTTACTACTGAGCGCTGCAAGATTCATGGCACGCAGTTCACCTGTAGTGTGACCTGAGAAGCAGTATACAGCAGATCCTCCATGGATTTGAATTTAGGCCAATGTAAACGTTTTGGCGTTCTCTAGGGCAGCTTGTGGCGAAATTTTTTAAGGCACAGCCGCTAATGGTATCCGCTTTTTATAATGGCAAAGCGGGTGTCGGTTTGAGTCATTAATGATTGAAATTCAAAGCAGTTAAGCGGAAGAAATTGGATTCTCTCAGGAAACTTCACTTGTAGCTTTAAACTTCGACCACTACACAGGAAATGACGCAGACAGCATATAACACCACCCTTTCGTCCCATCAGGCGCTTCTTCTACGAGCTATGAACGTGTCTCTTGAGAACCAACCACCACATCGTTATTTCTCATCAGCCACCAGCCACTGTGGCAATACAAGATGTATAACCGTTCCGATTCCGGCTGGAGATCGATTGCATGGCGCATTCGGAGCTATTTTATAGTGTTCAAGAACTGTTATTTTCCTTCAAACTGGTTGCAGAAAAAATACGAATTGACTACGTACGGTAATTCGATGACGTTTCGTTTTCCGTCCGATCGTCAAACCATTATCCTTCGATTACCAGTTCTACTACCTTTGTTTAGGCCTCCGAAGTTCCCATTTTTCACTTCATCTGCTTGTTGACGCATTGTATTTTTAGCATGTTATGATTCGGATTTCTCGGAGAATTCATTAAGAGCACTAGCAGAAAATGTCCAGGAAACGCCGGCATTTGGACGTCATAGTTGTACTGCTGACAAACCCCTGTAATTTCAGTGCTGAAACATGAATTACGACGAAAACACGCGAATAGTTAAACGAGAGCATGTAAATGTGGCCTCGAAGTGAAGGATAGAATACCTACCAACAGAATTATAGCTTTAGAAAGGACGTGGGTCAGACGTGAGACGAAGAAAATATAGGTAGCCGCGATATTAACGAGTTAATTTTTGAACTACTGCCAGGGCCCCTTCTTAAAGTTGACGACCCCCCCCCGCAAGTCCCATTTCGTCGTTGGCTAACGAACATTTTATTTTGGCATGCAGTCGCCCACCGTCGGATAAGTTCTCTTCTTTCTCCTTATTCTTTTAGCGCGCTGTCCCACCCTGTGGCCAGGTCTGCTTATACCGTCGGATAAGTTCGCTTAATTTATGTCTGTTTCGTACTTCTTGACCCATGTACCAGCAACTCTCAACTTTTTTTTCTGTAGGTGATACTTGAGGGAGGAGACATTGGTTGGTATTTTCTCCTCAGACATTAAGAGAACTCTTTTGAGCTCTATAAGACTAAGGATTTTATGAAATGTGAAAAACTCATTTGAAGTGCACTTTTGTCAAAACCGCCTCAATTTGATGCTTACCTCAGGACTAAGCCTTAAAGAGAGGACGGACCTGCGAGAGAGCGCAGGTCCGTCCTCTCTCCAAGGCTTAGTCCTGGGGTAAGCAAACCAGCCCTTTTGGCGGAGCTGCTGGACCTAGCTGCACCACTTCGTCATCACTCTCCTACCGTACCGACCGAGTTGAAGTAGTCCGTCGACCGTCGGGGACCCCATCCCCTCCCCAACATTCAGCATACGGCCCCAGCAGAAACGCCAAAAGGGCTGGTTTGCTTACCTCGTCTCGAACCCCACAACTCCTGCTCACATCCTATCCATCTTTCTGCAAGAGGCTTATCTCTGGAGTACTTTCTCCAAAGCCCTCCATTCCCCTGATTCAAGACCGTTTCCTTGGACCATGACAGGCCGAACTATGGACGCACCTCAGGGGCTACTATGTACAGTACACTATCGATACTTGTCAGAAATACACTTTCAAAGATCGATGGCGTGTCGCGAGCGCTCTCGTGCTTACCTTATGTGGGAGATACAGTGAAGTGCTCCCTAACTGGATTTTCACCCATCAATCTGCTGCTTTAAATAGCAAGAATGTATGGCTTGTATTTCCCTAAGGTCTTTGTGCTTCTTGATGCCTTCTTTCATATTTTTGAGGGCACTACTTTTATCTAAACAAAATGACGTCAAGGTCTTGCTGGACCTTTTCTCAGAAAACTTTTATTTATATCTTATTTTTGACCAATTCTCCGCCTACTTGACTAAAATAATTTTCTTCACATTGTTTTTCACCACTTCATACAACGTTTACCTTTACCTACTACTTTTTCTGAACACTCCTCCTCACAAGGAACATCAGTTGGGTCAGCCGTTCATTGAACAAAAATCAAAGGTCGTGTTTGCGAATTCCAAGGAGAATCGTATTCAGGGGAGGGGTACCGTGGCTAGAGAGAGTAGGAGAAGAAATTTCT
>MU891443.1:0-11229 GCA_036418205.1 Ostertagia ostertagi
CTCCTGCTTGCTATTAGAATTGTCTGAGAGCTAAAAAGAGCACCTACTTCTACAACGACCAATCGTTTGGATCATTAAATAGGCCTTATTCCATTCAACGCTACCACGATCCTCAGTGTCAGTGAATTTTAGTGAAATTTTCTGAAACGCGCAACGCTTTTCTAGAGATGAGGGTAGTTCTCCCCTCATTTTTCGATATGCCTACGTCTGCAGAAGTCGCACAGGAAAACCTGAAAGCGGCCGTAATCCAGCAATATAGCTGATCATAAAATCAATTATGCTTAGGTTTGATTCGAAATTGAAATCAAATTTTATTTAATTCAACTAGAATTGGTCCTTTCTACACGCCGACCTTCGTTCCCACTACGACAGAGGTTTAGCGGCGTCCTCCCCCGTATGTTCACTAATCCTAACCTAAGCTCGTGCTCGATGAACCATGAAAAAGATGGACGTGGTCTCTGGGCAAGGTTTACTTGCCTGCTCTCTCTTCATCACACACTTTCTTTATACCCTACTCTCACTCATAATTTTTTGTTCGTTTCAGTCAAGGTTTTTTTCTTATGAATTGTTTCCTTTTCCTTTGCTTTGTTTTTTTTTCACGTCCTTGCCTGTAATTTCTGTTTGCATACTCTTACTCTTCGAACTCTTTTTTTTCACAGTGACCATGAGTTCAACCTCACTTTTTGCCCCAAATAGCTAGCATAGAGCCTTTTGCGAGGGGCATGCGAATACGCCTTGCATTCTACTTCCCTCAACTTTATAAGCGGAATCGGTATTCGTCCTAGACGATAATTGCTGGCTTGCAATCTTTCATACCCGGTAGACTTTATCTTCCATTCAAGTGATGCAATAGCATGAATCAATAGTTATTTTTTCAAATGGAATTACATCTAGGAAAGTGTAAGCTATTATATTTATGCGCCCATTTCTGCAAATACAATATCTGCACCTCCACCTTCTTGTTTCTTTCCCCAACTTTTTCGTGTTCCTTTATCCTGTTAGTTCCATGCCCTATGTATTCTCTCTTCGTAAGACTTTAGCATTGTCTCAAAAGTCGCTAGGTGGTCTACTTCTTTTGAAAAGAGGTCCTGGTTCGTTTCAAAGCAAGCTCTCGTCGCTGTCTTAGTCTACTCAGATGATGTTTTTGTCGTTGCTTTGGAGCCAAGCAGCATAATCGAAGCCTTCCATGGCAAAGGAAATGAGAGGGTACTTTTCTGGGAAACAAATCAGAACGGAAGTTACGTAGAGGATCCAGGATATCCGAGAGTGATACGTGGACTTTTCGGAGCGGGAGGGACGTAAACCAAACACGAAACTCATTTGTAAGTATACCGTGATTATAAGGTAGTTTTCCTCGTGGAACTGTAATTGATTCATTGTCAGTGGCTTATTGCGGTCAAGCAGGATAGAAACTGATCCCGAGCAGGGCATGCGTCACTAAGCCATCGAATTAGCATTGCCGAAAATCCATAGCAATGCACAAACCGGGTGCCAGCTCGACATTATGAGCTCGACCACACCCATCAGATCTCCAGAATCTCTTGAAACCCCGTTTACCAGCGCCGATTTGCATTGCTCGTGCTTACTACTGAGCGCTGCAAGATTCATTGGCACGCAGTTCACCTGTAGTGTGACCTGAGAAGCAGTATACAGTAGATCCTCCATGGATTTGGAATTCTAGGCATGTAAACGTTTTGGGCATCTCTCTAAGGGCAGCTCTGTGGACCGCGGCAAAAATTTTTAGTGAATCCGCTAAATGCATCTACTTTTTAATACATGGACGCTTGGTCGGTTTTAGTCATTAATGATTGAAATCCAAAGCACTTAAGCGGAAGGAAATCGATTTCTCTCAGGAAACTTCACTTGTAGCTTTAAACTTCGACCACTACACAGGAAATGACGCAGACAGCATATAACACCACCCTTTCGTCCCATCAGGCGCTTCTTCTACGAGCTATGAACGTGTCTCTTGAGAACCAACCACCACATCGTTATTTCTCATCAGCCACCAGCCAATGGGCAATACAAGATGTATAACCGTTCCGATTCCGGCTGGAGATCGATTGCATGGCGCATTCGGAGCTATTCTATAGTGTTCGAGAAGTGTTATTTTTCCTTCAAACTGGATTGCAGAAAAAATACGAAATTGACTACGTACGGTAATTCGACGACGTTTCTTTTTCCGTCCGATCGTCAAACCATTATCCTTCGATTACCAGTTCTACTACCTTTGTTTAGGCCTCCGAAGTTCCCATTTTTCACTTCATCTGCTTGTTGACGCATTGTATTTTTAGCATGTTATGATTCGGATTTCTCAGAATTCATTAAGAGAACTAGCAGAAAATGTCCAGGAAACGTGGCATGTTGGACGTCATAGTTGTACTGCTGACAAACCCCTGTAATTTCAGTGCTGAAGCATGAATTACGACGAATATACGCGAATAGTTAAACGAGAGCATATAAATGTGGCCTCGAAGTGAAGGATAGAATACCTACCAACAGAATTATAGCTTTAAAAAGGACGTGGGTCAGACGTGAGACGAAGAAAATATAGGTTATTAACGAGTTATTTTTTGAACCACTGCCAGCGAACCTTCTTAAGTTGAGACCCCCTCCCCGCAAGTCCCATTTGTCGTTGGCAACGAATATTTTTTGCATGTCCTGCTCTCACCGTTGGTAAACTACGCTTACTTCATGTCTGTTTCGAAATTCTTGACCCATGTACCAGTAACTCAAAACTTGTCTTCTCTGGGCGATTTTTAAGGCGATGACGATATTCGGAAGGTAGACAAACGTATGCATCAATCGGCGGAAATCAACTTTGTGGGGGGAGGGCACTGGTTGGTGTTTTCTCCTTAGACTTTGGGAGCACTTCAGTCTCCTAAGGATTGAATAATATGTGGAAAGCCATTCGAAGAGCACTTTTGTCAAGGACCGTTGGATGTCTTATGCCCCACAATTCCTGCTCACATCCTATCCATTTTTCTGTAAGAGGTCAGACCTGGAGAACTTCATTCCCCTAATTCAGGACCGTTTCCTTGTACCATGGCAGGCCGAACTATGGACGCACCTCAAGGGCTGCTACAGTACACTGATACTTTATCAAAATACACTTTCGATCAATGGCGTGTCACGAGCGCTCTCGTTCTTACCTTATATAGGAGATATAGTGAAGTGCCTCCCTAACTGGATTATCACCCATCAATCTGCTGCTTTATAAAATAGCAAGGTATGGCTCGAATTCCCCTAAAGCTTTTATGCTTCATGATGCCTTTTTCCATATTTTTTGAGGACACTACCTTTTTTAACAAAATGACGTCAAAGTCTAGCTAGATCTTTTCCTAGAATGTTTTTAGTGCAATATTTTCAAAAATGTGAAACGACCTTAGCTTTTATTTATATCTTGTTTTTGATCAATTCTCCGCCTTCTTGACTAAAATAATTTTCTTCACATTGTTTTGCACTACCTCATACAACGTATACCTTTACCTACTACTTATTCTGAACACTCCTTCCTCACAAGGAACATCAGTTGGGTCGGCCGTTCATTGTACAAAAATCAAAGGTCATGTTTGCGAATTTCAAGGAGAATCGTATTCAGGAAGAGGTACTGTAGTTTGAGAGAGTTGGGAGGAGAAATTTCCCTGTTGAGTGGGATAAATTCTGTGCAGAATTTGAAGAAATGCCTAAGTACGTACCACCATTTCCTTCCCGCTCGGTTGATAGAAGTCGTTTATGAAGGAGCATGCTTATGTTGACTATATACTAACTATATACTAATATATAAAGGTTAACTATATACTATGTGAGGGTTATATGAGAGCTCAAAGAGGGACTGTACTATGCAGGGGGATCGTACATTGTACTGATCCCTCAGTTTACTCAGCGCAATAACTTACGTGACGCTGTCGAAAAACGCTTTGTATTAGACATATGGAAAGGGTGGCATTTTGTCTTTATTTGCATATTTTTTGACATTATATTTATTTATGTTATTTCCTAGTCCGCCAGTCCAGACCATTTGTCTTCTTATTCATTATCTTGGATTCGTTTCTGTAACTTGCTTTCTACCTTTCCTTTTGGCCACATCATTCACTGCCGCAAAGAGAGGGCCTTATACTGCTCCTTCTTTGCGCTCTAGATGGGTGTATTGAAATTTTCGGGAAAAAAGGAGCTGCTGAAAGATGTTGTTTTCGATGCGCTCTAGTATAGTTAATGGATCCGAATGAATCTCATCGGGTACAAAACCACTCAATTCGGTTTTCTCTCCACCGACGCCAGTACCCACCCTCACCACTAAATCTCCTTCTCTCTTTTGAAGAGAATCAGGTGGGCTTGAATGTTTTCGTATGAGTATATTTCACCAAATGAATGACTGAAATAAAATGTCGAGGTACTCAATGTGGGCCAATTCTTTTCTAGTTTGCGCTGCTCAATCAGTTTCTATCATAATGTGAACGAGGGAGTTGCATTCTGAATATGACCTCACCTATCGAAACCTGTCAATGTTCCCGTTTTCAAACCGACACCAATCTGTACCACTGATCCCTGAAGGATGCTTCGAACAGGATTTATCTGGGAATCTGATTTATGAATGGGTCAACCAAAAATGCGCTCGAAAATGTTCGAGACTCCCCTTCTCCCTTACAATTCCCTTCCCGGATGCTCTTTTAGAAGTCTTATCTCATCTACGTACAACCCATAGTCTCGAAAACATGAAAGAGATATCCCTACTGAACATAGCCCACTGAACGGATGATCATGTCCTCGATATACGTGGTAGTGTCAAGCCATATCATCTCAACAATTCCGTACTCCTCCCTCATTCACCGAAAGGACTGGAGGCTGAGTGGTGTTCCTCATTTCCAGAATCGCCACCTCAAGTAGACATTTCATGGGATCATTCTCGACCAGAAAATTTCGGTAAGATTATGAGCTTGATGCCACCGAAAACTAACTTGAAGTGGATCATGTAACGCATAATTTGAGACATATGAGCTTTTCCTACTACCCATATTTAAATTTATTTGAACTATTTTCGTCTGCCCGTGGATTTCCATCCAATTACTCTAAACAACGCACCCCGTTTGTCAACTAAATGTTATAGATAGCACTTCTACCATTTTCAATGGCACTACGGTCTACTTGTCCGCGGCCAGTTACACCATCAATCTGCTCTCTAAAGGTCTCCACGACATGGTCGAATGTCGAAGAAGGGCAAAATTGCCTGAAAGAACAGGCGTAAACTTTCTAAAGGGGTGGGGACCAGGGTCAAGCGAGGCGTCGAGGAAAATTCGGAAATACGACCCCCCCCCCCCCCCTCCCTCTGCCGAAGGCCGAAGTCCATGAAACAACCCTCTTTAAAAGCCGAACTATGAAAAAGTTGTTTAATTCTCCACCAAAACTGCTCATAAAAAAGCCCTGCTACCCCACCGTCCACAAAAAAATTCGTTTAAGAAGTACAAAAGTGAAAAAGTCAAAGAATAATCATTATTGATGAGTCCTACCAAACGAGCAAACGAGAAACAGACCAGAAAACGACAAACTAGCCACTAAAAATGGCATACTATGACAACATCTCTTCTTTATTTATTTCCTCCACAAGACTTACCAAATTCTAGTACTACACAGATTATGGTTCTCAATTTACACGTCCCCTTTCGCTTGAAAGGAAGCCTTGTAAAAGCCTTCGCCAGCTGTGTGTTGACTGGACTTTGGCGTTGACCGTGGAGCAGCTTATTTACTATTGAAATTTGAACAAATATTCAAATGATTATAACTTTCTTCAAATATGACGAATTTTCAATCTGAAAGCAGATTTGGGAGTTTTGTGAAGAGCTTTTTCTAATCAGTATTGAAATTACAAAAAGTTATAAGAAATAACAAATTTAGATCAATTAACGAGGAAAATTCGAGATGAGCACGAGTTTTTACACTTTCCGAAGCAATAACTTGCTTCATTTTCGTCAAATTCGAAAAGTTAATATGGCAGACAAAACTAGAAGATTTTCTCTACCAAACCGTTGCTAAAGCAGCTTATACGTCCAGTATTCAAAAATGGCCACGTTGAGGATTTTTGCAAAATTAACGAGGAAAATTCGTGATGAGTGCGAAATTTTTTTTTCCTAAAGCATAACTCCGTTGTTCCAATCCGAAAAGTAAATACGCCATCTTATAAACTAGAAGATTTGCTCTATCAAATGCTTACTAGAACTGCTCCAAACGTCCAGTATTAAAAAAACGGCCACGTTGAGGATTTTGCACGAGTACCGCCGAAAGGTACTTTTTCGCTACATTGGCACTATTTCAACGACTATAGATCCTTTTAAGGGCGATTATATACTAAAGTAGGAGCAGATTCGAAATCCTCGTGCTTTTTGTTTCCAAGAAGTCGTCTAAATTGTTCAGCGTTTCTCAACTTTAAAGGTTACATGTTTATGAATTTAACCCTGAAGAGTGCGTTAATGCAATGTTGAATGGTGTACACCTCCCTGTAAATGCGCACGGACACTTTCAGAATCCTCTCGATTTTTCCTGAATTGAGATTGTTTGTCCAAGGAGCCGTAGTTGAAGCAACTAGACCCTTTCTCGGATGCGCCGTGTACCTCACATCCCTTCAGATTCGGGGTCTTACTTGAAAGATGAAATATCTCTTGGAAAGCGTGCGAAATTCAGATTCTTTAACTTGTGTGGTGATAAAACACTGAAGTAACTAAGAATTACCGGACGCCTCAGAATCACGAAAATTTTGTGTGGGTGAAATATCATTTTCATTGGAAATCCTCTGGCCTGGCATCGACTCATCCTTGATGTTTGTCCTCCGACGGTGATGATCCTACTGCATCAATCGGCCCGATCTCTTCCCCCAGCGGGCCAATACGACCCCCCCCCCTGCGACGTGTCGAGGATTCCTCAACGCACGCTTGACCCTGGTGCGGACCGGCACGCGATTTGCATCGAAAGATATGCTTCAGGCGATCTAGCATGGCCTTTCCCGCGGTCCTATTGGCCTAAAACGCCCACTCAGCAAACCACTCGCCGCAGGTCTCTAACCGTTCAGCAAGGAGGCGTTACCGTTGAAGAGGGTGGCACCGATCGTAGTCGCATCGTGATGGCACCAGATAAGCTGGCAAGGAATGGGTCAGTTTCTCGGGTTCTGGACCGTTGTTCATGGTTTTTGTCTTCAACCCGGCGGAATTGATCACGTCACCTTGATTCTCTGGGTTGCCTTATAATCGTGAGGTACGCCTTTAAGCTATTCTACAGGTCCAAGTTTAAAGGTATGGCGCACTCTGCAGCGAATGCGCACTTCAGCCTTATGAGCTGAGCCTTCGAATGTTGTCGACTTTCGTGAAATGGGAAAATCCATTCCACATCTGAAACATCTGAAGCGTTCTGT
Organism: Ostertagia ostertagi; assembly: GCA_036418205.1. Taxonomy (NCBI): domain Eukaryota; kingdom Metazoa; phylum Nematoda; class Chromadorea; order Rhabditida; family Trichostrongylidae; genus Ostertagia; species Ostertagia ostertagi. The sequence goes on from MU891443.1 coordinate 7,400, forward strand.
GTAATCAAATCTTAAGAGTACTTCGCTTCAAAGGCCTTTTCAAGAGGAATGGAGTTGCGATTGGATTGATTGAGCGGATTATTCCAAAGAAATCGATAATCGATCAACCACATATGTATATAGTCAATATAATAATGGCAAGCGGACATTTCATCCTCTGCTTTTGTCATATGTCGCTGCATATGCTCAACCCTCCGTAAAGGTTTTTCCGACGCTCCTAGAGCGGACTCATTGTTGCAAGACAGCCAACGACGACTAACCTCATCAGGTGAAGCCATCCCTGGGGACGTCGTTGTTGGCTACGTTGTGCGCTAGTGTTTTCGGTTAATTAGCCTGACAATTAGTGGTTTCCACTGCTTCCATCCGGCTGACAACCAGCTGGCCTCCTGATTATTCCCAATAATCACTGGATTTTTGCTCTTCCACCGAAGGCCGCATGGCACTGCATTTCGGCCGAGCTCTATCCGTTAGTGAGATCTTCATTATCTTACGCCATTCATGGAGAATGATGAAATGCGTCTGACTGCTTTGGAAGGCTAGCCATTTCCATAGCTTCACTCAGCCAGCCCAGCCATACCACAACCAAATAGAACAACGCAGCCACCCAGTCTAACCCGCCGCCCCTTTTCCACTGCCGAAGTGGCCGTCTCTTAATGACATTTCAATGTTCCTCCATTTCGCTTTTGCTCTCATCTGCAGACTCTTTCACTTTCATGGGGACTCAGTTCAGATCCTCTTCGCTCGGCAAATGGCCCGCCGATAGGCAAAGCCGTTTCTCGTGAGTCTTCTCTCAGAGCAATTTAATTTCTTCTCGAGAAAATTTGCTCGGGAAATCTCTCTCGCTACTTGAAGGAATGCTGACCACAGGACGGCTCTCCTTCCTCTATTGCAATTTAGGCCACTCTAAGCAATCAGATTGTTGGGGACTTGCTAGGAGGACCAGCTACAAACTTTTTTCCAAATGTTACTTGAAGATGATTGAGGAGTTTGCGAGAACTCTCATAGATTTTCGACTTTGAAGGTGGAGTGGTCTCACGGAACAGAGAGCAATCCATGCCAATCTAACTCGCTCATCCACTTATTTCCGCCAGCTCATACATAGCCATTTTCACCTCTGCCTCGCACGTCCATCTGTCTTCTCAATCCGCGGTTTGGAAAACCTCATTTCCTTCAGGAAATCAGGTAATATTGAGGGCCAAACTTCTCCGAAAAATATTTTTAGAAATCTTCCCGTTTCGTATGAATGCGAAGCCCTGTTTTTGAGCAGTATTGAAATGCAAATAAGTCAAATGTTAGAGATTACAATCATGGCCCTTATTTCTGCCAAGGGTGCCCTCTTAATTCTAATTCTCCCATCAAGCCAGAGTTGGAAAATGCGATTGTCATGGCTGCAGGGCTTACAATTATTCTCTCAATGGGCATGGATCTTTTTAGGTCAATCACATGCCGTCGTCGAGAAACGATAAAAAGTAAAAGCCTTCCTGAAAGAGCACATCACTGAGGCGCCCTGCCCCTTTTAGGCTTCGTTTCTGTTCAGTTTTGCAGTTTATCTTAGAAGCGAGCTTTATCCCCAGTAAGAACTGCTTTAGTCGAAATTAATAGGTGTGATACCTTCTCCCGCCAAAATATATGTAGGCACAAATCCACTCCCGATTCTAGTCGGATGCATTCGTGGTGCATTCCAACAGTAATTAATAACGCCCATCAATTTATCCCTCCACTTGTCGGGCAGGTTCACAAGCTCCGCGAAAAATGAGGGAACCAAAGAGAAGGGACAAGGATTTCCATTCCCAGGTGAGATTTGAATTCGCGTATTTACCTTCAATATGGTCAGGTGCGTCGTGATGTTAACATGCAGTGCTCACACTTTTCGTTGTTCCTTGCCCTCTGCGGCTCACATGCTCTCACTGTCTGCCTTTGAATTGAGATTCCTCCGCAACTTAGAGCGAAGAGGTTCAGAGTTGCCGTGTTTTCAATGAGTTCCTTTCCTTCTTTCTCCCACTGCTGTCCGCGTTGCATCTTTTTTTCTATATGTGAGTGGGGTTGCCACATCAGTTTGGTTCTGATTTTGTCTTCAAAGATATCGCTTTGTCGCGGAAGCACTGTTGACTGTCTCTAAATTTCGAAGGGATGTCATGGCCCACGCATCGCTGGCGATGACTCCATCACGACCTCACGTCTGGCGGGGGCGTACCCATACTCTATTAACGATATACCTTCTCTTGCAGCCACACACAATAAAGGCGTTCAACTGTTCTATCTGTGAATAGTTTTCCTCCTCACATAAATTCACTGAACCACCGCGAGGTGATTGAAAAGTCCCATCGCTTTCTATTTTAAACGCTAACTTTGTGTCGGTTTGTGTATCTGTATGTGTGTGTATGTATGTATGTGTGTCCGTCCGCAAAATGAAGTGAGTGAGAAGGAAGCTCATGGGATAAACAAACCGCTAACAAATCGGGTAGCTTACAGGATTTGAGATATCAATGTTTTGTAGCAGGATAGTTTGTGATAACACTCTTAGGGCTATATAAACACCTGCTTAGCACACTTCCGTTCATTCCACATGGTGCTGCAGTGGCAGCTGGAGGGCAGTGGAGAGAGGAGAGGATGAGGAAGGGAAGCGAAAAATCTACCGTCATATCATGATTGTGTCCCTTCTACTGTATGAAACACCATTGTGTTGCATACGCGTCACTTCCAGGTGTTGGTGTCACAGGAGGAAGGGACCATAGCGGAGGATAGAAAGCTTGCGCAGGAAAGGAAGGTCCCGGCGGTTGACGGGGGACTATAACGTAATAATGGTCATTCAGGGTGGCCAAGCTTTAATGTTCTTGCATGACATTGGGGCACATATGGGGACCACAGAAGCATGGTTCATTTTTCCTGAACGGCTCTCTGAATACCAGAAAAGGGGTCCCTAGTTCGATTCCTCGTGGTGACAAGTTTTTGCATTTCGTGTTGACGTTTCCAAATTCATGATTAGGAACGTCAGTAACCCTTACAAATAGACTTTGATTGAAAAACTGGTGAAAAAGGTGTGACTAGGGACCCCTTTTCTGGTATTCAGAGGGCCGTTCAGGAAAAATTAACCATGGTTCTGTGGTTCCCGCATGTGCCTCTATATCATGCAAAAGACCGTTTTGAAAAAGCTTGGCACACCCTGAAAGACCTTCCTTATAAGTCTCTAGTCACCCGCAACAAAGCTATTGCTCTCAAAAACCAGTCAAGGACCGACACCAGAGCTGTCTTCCACTTTCATTGAATTTCATAACCACTTCCTCATCGTTCCGGGTAGCTGCCACTACCCATAAATCGATTTTTGAATGCCATCACTCGAATTTAAGTAGTTCTGAGAACCACGTGCTATTCTTGTGTGAGTAAGAGGCACGGAGGCTTTGCTAAGAAATTAGAGTTGCCTGCACGCTTTTTATAGCCTTCTCCAATTACTTGTGATTTGTATCGCATGTAAGTACTATGTAGTTATAGGAGCTACAATTCTTTTTATAAATCCAAGGATCTATTATATTTTAATGTGCAGAAGTATTACACACATCAGCACGACAACTCTTTGATAATGACTTGTTTTTGAGTCTTTTGTAATTGAAATTCATTACACTATTATTCAGTATTGAAAGTATTCTCCAACTTCTCTCTTCTTGTAACCTCGGCATGTCAGTTGTAAGTTTAATAAATTTTCTTGTGCCTTACGAGGTTGTTCGGTGGAACCTTTATTAATGGCCTAACGTTTCGACAATCGTCGTCTTCAGAGGCCGAGGACTCTTAGAACAATTCTAACTGACCAGCGCTCTGTGTGGCAGCGGACTTTT
>MU891444.1:0-19013 GCA_036418205.1 Ostertagia ostertagi
GGTCAAAACGGTCAAAACGGTCAAAAATTCAGGGTCAAAACGATTCAGACGATTTGCGTGGCGTACTCTAAGGTACTGCTCAGGACCGAATTATTGGGCCTCTACAACAAAACTCTTCAAGCTTTGTGATTTTTGAAATGTTTTCAATAGCACTTCGTTCTCCCTCACGACTGTTATTCCAAGAATAGAACGACATGGACTTACGCTGAAAAGCTCGTCATATGAACAATGGCTCATTCTTCTTCAACACTTCTAACTACAGCAATGAAATACGTACGAAATATATTGAGATTTTGAAAAGGAGAAACAATAAGAACGAGCGGAGGACATGGTAATTTCTTCACACCCTCTTAGTGCACGTACAAAATGCAGTTTGAAGAATACTTTCGTAGTGTCGGAAAAAAAACCATGAAAATCGTCATTCCAGGACCGGATCGAAGGTTGCTTATGGTTAGCGGAAAGTGGCGCTACCCACCAGAGGCAAGAGGTCAAGTCACAGCTCAGATCTCGCCCAGGTGAAAACTTTTAACCCTTCACTGAATGTCTAAATGGTATAGGTAACGGATGGTAGGATAAAAGCACTGATCTGTATATTGGCGGACCTTTGGAATTACATTACATAGGGCCAAGTCGCCATCAAATGCTATGTATGCTACGATTTTGAATGGAAATGATATGAGTTGCGCATCCCACTAAAGGATGAATCGGCAGTCTCCTCTTGACCCAACTTCCACCATTCTGATAAAGATAAAGGATAAAGCATTTGCCGTTGATCAATCCCTTTTTGGGATGCGGCACGCATTCTACTTCCATTTGTACATTCGTAGTGGCGTTTGAATGCGATGTGGCCTATACAATGACTTGCGGGGGCCAGCCGATGTTCAAGTCAGTGTTTTTATCCTCCCAGACAAGTCTGGTACCAATTAACCGACCCCGGAGGGATGGAAGGCTTGGTTGGCCCGGGCGACTCACGACCCAGGATTTGATCCCGGACCGCTCGCGTGGTGAGCGCGCCACTTGTCACTGCACCACTTCCGCCCTTAAAATGAAATTTATCTAAAAATGCAGCATGTTAAGCCAAATTGTGGATTTCAAGACTCGAGTTCTAAGACTACAGGATCACTCTAAGGTATTTAATTAAAAACTGCATTACAACACTATTTGTGAAAAATAGGTTGCTTTACATCTCGAAAACATGTACCGTAATCTGCGCAGCCCCTTCAAGTAAATTGACTTGATCAGAAGTGGATAGGGGCTGATATAAAATAGCAATTATAGTGTTCTATTAGGTTTTTATTGGGTACAGCTGTACTTCAACTGTTCACAGTGGAGCGTGTCGGTACTTCATTAAAATGTTGTTTCACTGACTGGGCTGTCCTCATGTTGAAAACTGCTGGAAACATTGCTCCGCGAAGGAATGTCCATTTTCCAGCGAGCTCTTTGTTATTAAAAAGCCGTGCTGCCACTCCAGGGCCACACTTGGCTGGTGTGCGGAACTATAAATAATTCCGTGAAACCTGACAATATTACCATCGCGTGTCATCAAGTCTACTTACAAGATGGCCGAAGCAGACCCAGTACAAAGCACGATTAAATGTCGCAAAGAAAGCGAGAACAAAACATGAAGTGTTACCCTTTACTGACTCTCTCAAAACGAGTAAACTTACCGCGTCGTCAAAAACGATACAGAAGACGATGAAAAGCATAATGTGCTCACTACGGATAGCGCATCGAATTATTCGCGTAGCATCAAGCAGCGAGAGGGCGAAAAACGGAAATGCTCAGTCAAATGGTTATGAGACTTGTCAAAAATTTAGCGGTAATATAATGGGAGTGCTCAGAAAAGCTCTCTTTCATAGCTGCTGGGGAAAAGCTTTAGAAGAACTACTGGGGTTGAGGAAGATTACAGAAAACATTTGAAACAGGGTAAACGTCTTCCTAGCCAAGTCTGACGAGCGGATCTTATTCAGTGATTTGGGAACGGGAGGTTGAATCTGATGTCGGCACACCACGATTGACCCTGCATTGAAATTTGAAGAAGAAGACTCAAGAGATGAAGTAGGAATGGGTGCGGCTTGCTGTTGAGCAGTTGTTGGCAGCTAATTCGTTCTTCTATTGAAATCCACTTTTCATTTCACTGGACTGCGTGAAATAAATCTCCTTTTCCACGCTGTGAGCCGGATGAGCTGGCGAAGGTAATCAACAAAATTGAAAAAAAAGGAAATAGAGGAGGGCGACGAAGAGCGATAGTTTAGCTTCATTTTTGGAGGAACTCCAGCAATCTCCATATCAGGGAAACCCGACAGAGAGTTCAATGAGAGGAGACTCTTGTTCTAAATGAAGTTTTGCCAAAAAAGGCTTCCAGCCATCGTTAGACCACTGAAAAGGCGAGAAAGTCGAAATGTGTGTGGGACCAAACGGCAAATAATAATTCATCCAACAATCTTGTTAGGCAAACGAACACACGGCGTAAACTAGGCAGTTCATGGTATGATCCTAAAAACATAAGAAAGAGAAGAATAATGTCACTGTCAATGGGATGAGAAGAGAAATGGCACATTATTGGTTGTACTTTGCAGTGCTGACATCCTTCATAGAACAAGTAAGCACTGATCGCGTGAAGCCTGCTCGAATTTCTCAAATCGAGCTCGCGCTATGGAGGTGAAGAAAATCAGAGAAAAGAGTGTCCTCGCTGAGGTCGTCGACACGTATGTCAGCGGGTACATGTGTGTGTGTATGTCTGAGGATAGTTATATTAGTGAAGGTGTAGAGGGTGTCAGACGTGGAGAGGAAACGAGGGATTTCCCTATGGTTGCCATGTGACGGCCGCTTATCTGGCAGGCGACAGCAAACCCCTCGCTGCGCTACTGACTGCACACGCACCTCAACGACGACGACACGACGATTGGTTAGCAACGACGCGTTCCTGAAATGTGGATAATCACGCTATCATCGCCGTCAGCTGGTCTTCTGAAAAATCGCGTCGCACTGAACCTCTCTCGTACCTTGAAGTACCATAACAAGCCTGAAGGATAAAGCATCAGGCGCTGATCAGTTCTGTTTTGGGACAAGTCTCGCTTCCTACTTACGCTCAAAGTCGTAGGGGCGTTGAAAGTGATTCAGCTTGTAAAATGAGTTGCCAGCCGGGTCAGCCGTCTGTTGTTCCATTTCCAAAAGTTTTACAAACCCCCTCCCTTAAGGGAGTCTCGATAGAACCCCCTACGCCATCGTCAAGCTTACAATGAGGGAAGTCTACCGGTGCGACCCCTCCCCTTTTCTCCATTTAACATTCACCAACGGCCCAGAATGTGACCCTCCTCCCCACCTTATTTTAGTTGAGAAAACGCTCACGTGACCGTAATTAACACAAAGCCCCTAAGCCGATTACTGGAATAATGTTTCTTCCTCCCAGGCGGGCTGCACACTGAGTTATTGACACGGAGGCCATTGTTCAAGCCTGGGTTCAATCTCCGAATTACCCTCGGCGTAATAAGCAATTACCATCCACTCAAAGCCCTCATCTGATGATTTAACTTTGCTTGAGATAACGAATCACTGTCGCCGACCAAACCCCTTTGAAATGCAGAACAAACGTGCTTTTCGTGGGCAACACGAGAACGTTCAAATCAGATTTAAGGCGGCAAACTAGAGCGACTCTCATCAGGGCTTCTCCCCAAATAAGCCCCCCCCGCCCCACGCCCATACTCATACAAAATAATTTATTGCAGGAAGATTTATGACTCTGGAAATCTTTCAGTTGACATAGCGGTAAAACGGCACAAATGGTTACTAGTATGAGATAGTACTTCGAGTTCTCTACCAAGAACAGAACCTGTTAAGAATAACCCTGATCGGACTTCGAGAATAGGCATCATTCTATAATATGTATACAGGGGGGCCAAAAAAAGACATTTTGCCTATGTCGGACTTCGGCTCTTTTTTCTTCGCAGAGATTGCTGTCGTTGACGGGAGTTCCTCAGCAGAGTATTCCCTAAGTGTTCCTCTATTAGTGTACGCAGGCTCTCCCTTCACTGCCCTCACCGTCTTCAGAATATGACGTCATCTGTCACCGTCGTCAGGCTCAAGGAGGTCTACCGTAAGAGCTTCAGCCTGAAGCTCTTACGCAATTTCGTGAATCGATTTAATGTTGGATAGTTTTCTAGAGGCATTAGCTACCACTGTGCAAATCCCCTCGGAACTAGCTTTCCAGTAAGGGTCGTTATGGTACACGATCCTTCGAAGACCCCATTGAGATCGACCAGTGCACCATGTTTCCAGGGCTAATTCTTCTGATGCCGTCCACGTACGTGGCCACTATGAAGATTTTCTTATAGAATGGAATGCACTCTTTAACCCTTTGACGACAGTGTGGCCCGCCGGTGGGTCACACTTCCGCTCGGTGGCGATTCGTTTTTTTGTGGTTTATTTCGCATTTTTAAAAAGCTTGAAACTGCCCCTTTACACTGTCTGATCCGCAAAACAATGTGGCTCATACTAACCAAAAGAAATCGTAGTAGATTTATGCCAATTGATGAAACAAATAACAAGAAATGAATACAGCACGAACACGGTTACAAAAGCGTCCAAAGGGTAAATAATAAGTTGGAACCCGTTCGGAATCTGATTGAGTAAAACATGTCTTAAAATCCATCCTGGAAGTGAGCACAATTCTTTTTTTTACCCCCCTCCCTCGTATCTTGGCGATTTTTACCTAAAAGAAATACGCATTTGGTGTTAACTGTTCTCTTAGTGGCGCTCAACAACTGGGCGTCAGGGCGATTCTCGGATTTTCACGATCACCGCAACCCCCTCACACCACATCTCTCACACGCTAAAAGGATGCATTTGATCTGCTTGAAAGGTAATTCTCAGATCTCGCCGAATATCAATAGAGACAGGTCCAATGCAGAAATCGATGAGTTCAACGATTGTTTCGAAGTGTCATGTCTCACATCTGCCGCGCCTCGATTGTTCTAGTGGTAAAGCGAACATTGAGAGACGTCCCTGCCGAAGGAGTTATAACACGGCTTAGTAAGATATTTGGGGAAACATAGCTTGCCTTGCCTCTAATCCATACCACACATGGATAATGATGCGCCGATCCTCGAAATTAGCCCCTAAAACGTTGGTACGCTCAACAACCCCAAACTAGGTCGTGTCGAATAATTTACTTTGTAGTTAGAATAGAGTGCCTTAGAGTATCACAATTATGCCGTGTCGCAGCTTATTGTGCGCGACAGCGGCGCTGGCCTTACAGATAGAGTGTTTCACCTGTTTAACTTCCGCCTGAGAAACAAGTGCAAAACGGAAGTACAGCTATTTCTTTACACACTGCCCCACCATATATTTTCATATAGAGCAGTTTAATATTATTTCTAACTTTTGTCTCACAAAGCGAGCTGGTGACGGCTGATGTGAGCTGATGGATAAGAAACCTCGCGCGCACCCTATACCCGCAACGTAAATTACGTCTAGCGTTTGAGTAAAATACGCGCGGGTTAGTGGAGCCCTAGCAAGCAAGTTCAGACAACTCGACTGGGCACGTACCTCCCGGACATGCACCTCCCTAATCTCAAAGGGCCTTTGTTAAAAGTTCTCATCTGCGGTTTCCTTTGCTCCTTTTTTCATTTTTAGTCTACCCGCCACCCACAATTTTATCCGCGGCTGGCCCACTAATCTGATCTGGAGTTGTTGTTTTGGAATGGAATGGGCGCCGTATATTGTTAGAGGGATCCTCTCCTTGTGCGATGAGGTAGGACTCTTAATCACAGGGAATGTGGTGCTGATGCGACTCGAAAATGCGCGACAGAGGACGAAAACCTTTGCATGTTCGCGGAACCGCTGCAGTTCTTATCAGTCGCAGCATACGTGGCGCCTGCGCTTGCGTTCTGTCGCGTGCGACGTGTTTTCTCGCATGGCCCCTTTCTCCGCAGCGCTATGTTTCTCTGCGGTAGCACAGTCGACCTCGCAAAGAAAGTTTTTGCGTTTTCTGAGTTGCTTTTTGCTTTTTTTTGAATGACGTTTCTTTTCGCACTTACTGTTCAAATTTCTAGAACAAAGTAAGACACCAATTCAATTGCGGCCCATGCCTTTAAGGAATTTTTCACTTTTCTCATAGTAAAACTTACACATAACCAGAGGAGAATGAGCACAATAAGTGCGATAATTCAACACAAAGTGGCAAATCTACGCATTCACACGTTGGCCACTCGCCACCGTGTCTCGCTTATCGAGAAGTAATCTTCCTGAAGGCAACGTCTGGATATTCCGTCTCTTAAAGTCCATCTTTTTCCGAACTGATGCTCAGCGTTTTTCCTAGCAGTCTCTGATTCTCGTCACAGATTATTGCTTGGTCTGTGCTGCGAGACATTGACGTCTCTCTTGCTTCTTGCAGGAAGTGTTTTTCTTTTCTGACTGAACAAGGCACCTCATCTCCCGAATATTAGTCAACTACGTCTTCCGGGCGACGCGTTGTTGACAGGGGTTTTGATGCAAGTAAATCAATCATCAGAATATGTCTTCGACGTGCATGTGTTTTTTCATGAATGGAGGTTGTAGTGAAATTGCCAACGGGGTCATTAACATTTTCTTTTAGTGGGTTCTTGATGGGTGACCGCGGTTTCGAAGGAAATGCAGAGGGCAAATATCGAGAGTATTTATTATGAGAGGGCTCCTTTTCAAGAATTGGTTGACTACTTTTGGTAAATTTTGCACCACCACATCCTTATAGCTTTTTTGGGACAAGGGCGCCCGTTTCAACAGCGAATTGTGCACGAATAGTAAGTCAAGACACACTGCGGTCAAGTTGATGTGGTCATTCCCCTTCCAATTCAAATATGAAAGAAGAGATGCCGAGTCGACTGCAGGCTATGAAAAAAGAAACAAATCACCAGATAAGCTGGGAATACGAACTTATAATCTTTGCTGTGTGGTACTTATAAAACAGACAGCGAAATAAGAGACAATGGGCGATTGGGTGGCTGAAAAAGAATTGAGGACGAGAGAGCATAGCAGATGAGCGGTGAGGCACAGATGAGATTCCGTGACGATGAGCGAGCTACATGGATCCTAGGCGCGTACAAGGATCTAAGCCGTAAGCCTTTAGTGTTGTGGTGACGCGTTTCAAGGCGTGGAAGTTGTACGATTGCAGTTGCAGACCTAACAACTGCATCCATGGGAAGAATTTCTTGAATGAAAACGGTCGCGGGTTGTGCACTTGATAATTCTTGCGTCACCTTATTCCCACGTTAAGGATATGAATATAGGTAAGTTAGATTCGAAGCAAGTTCTAGTTCAGGTCACTGATATGTGGCTATAATTTACATGACATATCACTTCTAAGCTTTGCTTATCAATTTAAGGACTGATGACCGAGGGCACTACTTCCACTTATACGATCAACCGTGTGGCGACGCCAAGGCTTCGGTTGGACTACAGTTGGAAAATTTTTGATCCCACTCTATGAAGAGGTCACTGGGACCAGTGCTCAGTCAAATTCTTAGCAAAAGTTCACTCTTGTAATACCCTATTGCTGGAGTTCTGGAGACAGGATCGCCAACAGTTTCAGGGAACTCCATCCTCTGAACACTTTTGCTGATGGTCTGCCCTCTCCTCTCATTGTTCGCTTACTCACATGCACAGGATATAATGCATATATTAGAGGAGGATTCCACGATAAAGACGAAGGTCGAAGAAGGTAAGCTTACCTAGTGGAGGGAAGGGCGGACCTCTTAAGGGTGCGGACCGACACGCAATTCGCATCGAAGGATATGCCTCCGGCGATCTAGCAGGGCCTTCTCCGCTACCGAGTTGATGCGCAACTGGTCCGGTACGCCCCCTCCCCCACCCATCTCGGGTCGTTTCGTGTATGAGTCCTAACCGTTCAGCAGAGAGAGGGAGAGCGTTAGCGTTGAAGAGGGCAGCAACGAGAGAGTCGCATCAGTGCGCAAATCAGCGTGCAGAGCTTGGGTCCCAATCTCGGGTTCTAGTTCATTTTTTCTTTATTTCCTTCTTTTCTGCGTCACAGATCCTTTCTGACTCAGTTTTGAATGGGCTGCCTTTTCATAGTAAAGTACTGCATTCAAAAGGACATTGATAGCGCTAAAGTGACTCTCAACCTTCAAAAAATCTCGACTTGGGCAACAGTCTCTGAGCCAGTGCTGCGAACAAACGAGAGAACACTTAAGGAGGAGAGGGAGCGTAGGAGAGGAACAAGTCAGAACTCCTACCAGCTTCGATGAGCGTGAGCTTGCTGCCAGTAATGAGTCCCTGACGCCCTTACCATGCAAATCATGGAGAATCCCTGCTCTAATTCACACGAAGGAATCTTCAAGTGCGCGGAATAATACGTAAAGTGCCGCCAGTGAAGGAAATGAAAAATCAGAAGAAAACATCTGAAATTGAGTGTACTGTTTCTGTGAGCTTGATCATGGTACCATGGAAAGACACGGCGTGCCGAGAGAGAGTAGGTGCTAGATAATGGATCGTATGAGAGTGTGCGGAAACGTAGACGTTGCATAGCTAGTAGTAGGATCGGCTGGTGATTTGGTAATTTAGAGCATTGGGAACGCCCTAGCGCCCTTAACGCGCACTTTCAAGCACTAAGAATGACGAAACCTCTGTGCTTGTGCGGCTTGCTACCCCATTCACAGAACGGATTACTCCAGTGAACTAATCAAATCGAAGTGCGCCTCTAAGCACGAAATAAGGCGATGAAATGTCTGGCATACTTCAGTTCCTGCCTCAAATACCCCACTCGCTCCAAATCCGCTAAAATTGCAGAGGCATCGTTGTCGGTAGTTGGCTGGTTTTTTATCATACTAAAGGCTCAACGGCACCTTCACCTGCTGGGCTGTTTTGGTTTCGAAGGATTGGATAAATAACTGAAGTAGGAATTCTCCAACCCCAACGTTCTCACTGAGGAAAAGAATATTTATAAGGAAGAGCAGCAGCTAAGATGGAACGATGGCATTTTGAAACACTAAGTGCATCATATTATGTTTTAAGCCGCATAGTATATCATAGTAGTTCGAGTCGTGGAAAAGGATTTGGAAGACGGGACCCTCTGGAAGCAGTGGGACTTTTTCCACTTATTGTAAACAACAAGGTGCGAAAAAAATTACATTGTGCTTAATCCAGAGAAGTGCATTGACCTCGAATAAGTTGAAAGTTTTAAAATATTTGCATTGTATTGTTGCAAGAGATGGCAACAACGTTCTTTAGATATGGAGTTACGGGGAATTAAGCTTGGGAACTTCATGACTACGAGTCACAGAAAATGCGTTCTAGAAGAAATCCTTCGCGGAAAATTCTTGCATTCTTTCTTGACATGAATGTGTCAGCTTGTGATCACTGGAAACAGCACACAAAGTTTCACGCATGAAGATTCGGTTTCCGAAGAGAAACAAACGTACAAAAACTACACTCTATGGACAATCGAAGGTAGTTTGGGACCAGAGCAAAGGCCCGAGCGGCATGGCGCAAGAAAAGTTGACCTCTTGCCGGCTACGTCATCAGGCGGACGCAACGAAAGAATCGGTATTTGGCATTAAAAGCGTGGCATTGCGGAGCCATAGAAGTCCCGACAAATCGATCGATAGAATGGGACGAAGTAGAAGTATAAGATGTGACTCCAGGAACCATGTGGAAGCATCCCCGTCGCCAGCATTTGTGACAGATGTCCGGCGGTCTTTTGAACGCGTGCAGCCCTTCGGTTTTTTGAATTTTTTGACCAAACAAATGCAATTTTTTGTTCTTTCGTTCTTATCGTGAACGATGGGTCCAGCCAGTGGCTTGAATCAGTGGGAAATCTAGAATCCACGATTTTTCCGCGAAGACAGGATGGAAAAAGAGCTTTGTTCCGGGCATTTCCATTCGTTTCTCTGAGCCTATGTGGTATCTGGGGAGCGCACGTCACGGACTTGCAAGGTGATCTCATGGTTTCGGTAGGAATTGACATCTCATGTCAACACGAATTACGTCCGTCATCGGCTACGCCACAGTGCCCAATCAAAACCTAGCCCCCCCCCACCCCACCCCCCCCCCCCCCCCCCTATGAACGTACAAAAATTATATCAACATTGGTATTTTAAGGCTTCACAAGAATTCAGGAAAACTTTCACCCCAGACGGAACTCGAACCCGCAAATTTTTTAAGGCAGGTGGCTACCAGATGCGCTACCGAGGCGCCACTTTATTCCAACCCAGCTTTTCATGGTATACGGACCACTTGGGTTGAATGTGGCCTGTGATGGCCCGCGAAGCCCAATCCGTCAGCAAAGTCGGTTTGAGGAAACTTGGAGCTAGTTATCTGGAGAGGAAACCGGCCGGGGATTTTCCTGAACGGATGTGTGTACTGTGGAACCCTCTCACATAGCAGCATATTCGCCTCCTTATCAGTAAAAATAATACTAAACCAATCAATTGAATTGAGTGAATGAGCTATGAGATTCATTCCACATTTTCTGTTGCAGTTTATATATGGACGTCTCGAGATAACTCAATTAGTAGGTGAACGGTTTTGCAACTACAAAATTTATTACTTGTAATCCATTATCGCGTACGAGAGTTTCAAGGAAGACGTATGTGAATATTGGCAATGGGTCAATTGTCCATCAGACATTCGCATTCTAGGCCAGCAGTCCATCTCTGTTCCAACAAACGCGAATCGCTGAGAAGAGGAAGTGCAAAAATAGCCTTGTAAACGCCTACTCACCACCTGAAAGCGTTCCCTATAGAAACCATCACCTTAGCGACGATTATTCTAAGAGTATTCAGGACACGAAGGAAACTTTAAACTCGTCACATTAGCCTATTTCGGTGGAGGAGAAGCCCACGCTATAGGGGACCATCGAATAGTACTCGCTAACCTCTCTGAAAGTGATGAACTTTAAAGTCCTTTCCGATAAATCCTTTGATCCATTTTCAATTAGGATTCATTGTCGCCTATTAGTGCTTTAAAAGAAAGCGAGAGCGCAATGAAAATCAACCTAGCAACCACCTCTAACTTTTACCGGTTTCAAAGTATGGGCTTAGTTTTCATGAACTTATGCAGGAGGAAGCTGCAAGCTCTTGGGAGTTATTGACTACAAGGAGCGAAAAATCTGAGCAAATTTGAGAGCAATTTGTCTCAGGATTCGTTGGGACAAAACATAATAGTGACATGAGAGCGAGCCCTGGCGCGAACACTCCGCCTTATTCGCTTGATAGATGTTACAGCACGCACGTAAACAGGAAGCAGCGTGTGGCCGTGAACTGCCTAAAGCCAATAAACTCTAACTCTAGCTGCGCACAGTTCTCCCTGCACCAAATGTGTAGGTTGGAGGCGAAATTACCTATGACTGTTGAATGCCCATTGAACAAATAAGCAAGGCTGCAATACCAAAAGTGCTAGTTTGAGGCTACTAGCCTTGATCAGAAAGCTCATTTTTGCTCGAGATGAACCGTCACTGTTTAAAAAATCACTGCGTCTCAGAAGACCCTCCGCAACATCAGTACCGGATATCTTACAAGCGGAGCTTTTTCGGTATGGAGCGCTATTTTCTAATGTTTCCACTTTATTAGCGAACTCAAGTAAGGAACACAAAACCATTGTCCATTTTTCCTGAACGCTTCTAGGAAGGTCAGAATAGTGGAGGAGAGATGGTCCAAAGTTCGATCCTCCGTGATGTCTAATTTTTGCGATTTATGTTGGCGCCTCCAAATTGTGTCCAAATGCGCGAGAGCTGTCGACAAACATGTCATCCTCGTAATTTGGCGACAATTTGGAGGCTCCAACATGGATTGCAAAAATTTGTCACCACGGCGGATTGAACTTTGGACCATTTCTTCACCACTGTTTTGAGGTTCCCAGAAGTGTTCAGGAAAAATGGACCATAGTTTATGTTCCTAGCATGAGCCTTTACAACATGCAAGAAACCATTTCGGAAAAGCGCTCCATGACCTGAAAGACCCTCCTTGTTAGTGTCGCTTTCTCACCCGGGTTTTATGCGACACCACTCTTCATTCGAATGACTCATTAGCACTTTCAGTTCACAGAATACGAGTTAGAAAACTCATCGATTGAAAGCTAGGAATTTTTTGAGTCGGAAAAGAGAGGTAGGTCGATTTTGACATCATCTGACAAATCATCCCTTTCACTTGCTAAAAAAAAGTGGGCCTGGGACAAAATATGTATACATTTAGTTAGAGTAGGGTCTGCACTGTTTGGTGGAAAAGTTTATTACTTACCAGCTCAACTGGACAATTTTTCCCGGAGTCTTTTTTGCCACATAGGGTCAAAAACGCACCCTTTTTGAGCACACGTGAGTAGCAGATGAGCACATTTATTAGAATTTCTTGTGTCAATCAACTTCGTTAGAGCGTCTTGTGCATCCATCGATCAGTCACTGCTAAGGGTGTCCTACCATTCCAGCACAAGACTGGTGCAGCCCCGTCTCGGACTGATTTAACTAGGGCCACCTTTTTGACGACGATTGCGGGCATCACTTCAAAGACTTCACTGTCTTTTGAGAAAACTGTGAAAAAACGATCGAGCATTTTAAATGGTAGTACTCCCTCCAACAAAAGCAGCTGGTATTGGGCGGGCAGAGATGTGGCTCTTTCACACGCAATGATTCTGAAGCATAGGGTAGCACAACATGGCGAATTTGATTACTGACCACGAGATTTTGAAAAAGAAAAGTTATACACGAATTAGGAAAAAAGAAAAAAAAAAGAAGGAAAGTTAAATGTGAAAACCACATTAGTAAAACAAATAAACAAAATTTACGCAAAAGTATAGAATGTGAAAAAGCACACAAAGGACTTAATCATGAAAAGAAAAATAAGTTGATTTTACCATAGATAAAATACGGAACAAACACCACAAAAAAACTATGATAAAACCCAAAAAGCGACTACTATGATACTCCAGTCACTAGTCACTTTACAACTAATATAACCATCTACTAACTATAAAGCGCTTCGTCTGTCGTCTGTCGTCTGTCTGTGTGTCTGTCACGAAATTCCCTAGCTCCTCGGGATCCGCCTGGAGGGACCGGGTCAAGTGTGGAATGGGTGGGCAAGGTCTCACGTAATACAAAACACACATCAGCTAAGCGGAGCCCCGCCCACAGAGGGCGTGGCGTGCGAGTGCGTCGAAATGAACTGTACCGAAGACCAAGGTTTTCGATTTCAGTGACAAAAACGACCTCGAAACTGAGCCAAAAAGTGGGTAAAGGTGTGCATTGGTAAGTCACATCGAACTAGGGAGACCCACCCCCGGTGGGCGGGGCGTTCTCTAAAAAAGCAGTGCTTTATGAAAAATTTCATAACTCGGTTGGGAGAAAGCCTACAGAGCAGAAAACAATTTGGTGTAAGGGAGCAATGTCTAAGGTGTTTCCTGCATACATGACGTGGGCGGAGGCCCGCCCAGAATGGGCGGGGCGCGCTCTGAAGTGTACAGCATTTTCTACAAGCCCTCATAATTCGGGTCGGGGAAGTCTTAAAGAGCCGGAAAAAGGTGGATTGAAATAGTAGAAGGGAGTGAGAAGCCCAGCTGTCATCGGTGGCGGGGCTTGACCAAAGTGGGCGGAGTTTGCGACGAAAATTCATAACTCGGCTTCAAGAAGTCCCGGAGGCCCGAAAAAAGGTAGGTGGAGGTGGGTGGAGGAGTGGAGCCCAGCTGTTACCGGTGGGCGGGGCTTGGCCAAAGTGGGCGGAGTTTGCGACGAAAACTCATAACTCGGCTCCAAAAGTCCGGAGGCACGGGAAAGAAAGGGCGGAAGAACGCCTGGCGTGGTCTGGAGGGCAGTGGAGCTATATATACTACCGTTAAGTGGGCGGAACAGTGTTCAATAAGTGGGCGGAGTCATCAACGAAAATTCTAATTGGGTGTTCTAAGGAAGCCGGGAAATCGTTGTCGAAAAAAAGGTGCATGAGGGTGCGTGAAGATTAGGACAGAGCTAGAATATTTCTTAGGTGGGCGCGGAAGCAGTCCCTAGGTGGGCGGAGTTACCAGGAAAATTCATAACTTGGTTCCAAGAAAACCTGGAGAACGGGAAAAAGTGGATATAGGTCAGCAAAGAAAGAGAAGTTGACTGCTACGGTTGGGTGAAGCGTGCGCTAATGTGGGCGGATTTTGCGTCGAAATTGTAATTCGGCTCAGAGGAGGTGCGGGAGGGGGGGGGCAGGCGGGAAAAAGGTGGGTAGAGGTGGGTGGAGGAGTGGAGCTTAAATACCCTTAGTGGGCGGAGCATGTTCAAAGTGGGCGGAGTTATCACGAAAATTCATAACTCGATTCCAAGAAGCCCGGGAGACCGGGAAAAAGGTGCATGGGGGTGGTTGAAGTAGCAGAGCTAGAATATTATTGGTGGGCGGAGCAAGTCCTAGGTGGGCGGAGTTACCCAGGAAAATTCATAACTTGGTTCCAAGAAGTCCTGGAGAACGGGAAAAAAGTGGATATAGGTCAGCAAAGAAAGAGAAGTTAACTGCTACGGTTGGGTGGAGCGTGCGCTAATGTGGGCGGAGTTTGCGCCGAAATTGTAATTCGGCTCCAAGAAGTCCCGGAGGCAGGGAAAAAGGTGGATGGAGGTGGGTGGAGGAGTGGAGCCCAGCTATAACCGGTGAGCGGGGTTTGACCAAAGTGGGCGGAGTTTGCGACGAAAATTCAGAACTCGGCTCCAAGAAGTCCTAGAGATAGGGAAAACGGGGTTAGAGGTTGGCGAGGGAAAAGAGATCAGCTGCTTCCAAGAGGTCCCAGAGACCGGTGAAAAAAGGGGTAGAGGTCGGCGAAAGGAAGGGGGCCAAATGCTATTGGTGGGCGGAGCACGCACCGAAGTAGGCGGAGTTTGCCACGAGATTTATTGTCCGGAAGCAGTCCGGAGACCGGGAAAAAGAATAATGGTTGACGAAGAAAAAGAGGTTGAAAGCCGTCGATGATGGAGCGGATAGAATTTAGCTGAGAATTCAGATATTCGTGGTGTATCAAGCCAAATTTGAAAATTTTCGTCGCACCATCAAAATTCGCCGCAGATCTGTGTTGCGCGCGCAATGCGTGCGGCGCCAACTGGTACATAAAATAATTAGCTATGTGTAGCGCACTGCGAAAAAGGATGTTCTGTGAGACTGGTTAACCTAGTAACCGTTGAATAGTGCAATTCTTCTAGTTTATGATGACGTATTACTTTTCAGATTGGATGAGTTTGAACGGAGTTATGGCTTTGGAAAGCGTAAAAACTCGCACTCATCGCAAATTTTCCTCGTTAATTTTGCAAAAATCCTCAACGTGGCCATTTTTTAAATAGTGGACATATAAAGCTGCTTTAGCAACCATTTGATAGAGAAAATCTTCTAGTTTTGTCTGACATATTAACTTTCCGGGAATGATGAAAAGGGAGCAAGTTACGGCCTCGGAAAGTGTAAAAACTCGTGCTCATCATGAATTTTCCTCGTTAATCGATCTAAATTTGTTATTTCTTATAAATTTTTGTGATTTCAATACTGGTTAGAAAGAGCTCTTTACAAAACTCCCAAATCTGCTTTCAGATTGAAATTTCGTCATATTTGAAGAAAGTTATAATCATTTGAATATTTGTTCAAATTTCAATAGTAGATAAGCTGCCCCACGGCCAACGCCAAAGATCAGTCAGCACGCAGCTGGCTAAGACGGTTAAAAAGCTTCTTTCAACTGAAGGGGACGTGTAAATTGATAACCGTACTCTGTGTAGTACTAAATTTTGGTAAGTCTTGTGAAGGAAATAAATAAAGAAGAGATTTGTCATAGTATGCATTTTTAGTGAGTAGTTTGAGGTTTTCTGCTGCTTTTTTCGTTTGCTCGTTTGGTAGGACTCATCAATAATGATTAATTTTTTGACTTTTCACTTTTGTACTTTTTAAAAGAATTTTCGGTTGACGGTGTGATAGCAGGCTTTTTTATGAACAGTTTTGGGGGAGAATTAGACAACCTTTCCATAGTTCGGCTTTTGAAGAGGGTCGTTTCATGGACTTCGGCCTCTGGCGGAGGGGGGGGGGGGGGGTCGTATTTCCAAATTTTCCTCAACGCCTCGCTTGACCCTGGTCGTGAGTCGCCCGGGCCAACCAAGCCTTCCATCCCTCCGGGGTCGGTTAATTGGTACCAGACTTGTCTGGGAGGATAAAAACACTGACTTGTACATCGGCTGGCCCCCGCAAGTCATTGTATAGGCCACATCGCATTCAAACGCCACTACGAATGTACAAATGGAAGTAGAAGTATTAGGTACCGGATATCTTAGTGTCGTTTCATCACGAGTTCCGGCACCACAATCGTCCCTCAGTCACTGGTTAACTGTCGCTAGCCATCCTCACAAGATTGCGCTGCGCCAGTCCGAGTTGATTTAAACCTAGTGATGATTTGCGGGCATCCCTTCAAAGACTTTACTGTCTTTTAAGAAAACTGTGAAAAACCGATGAGCATTTTAAATGGTAGTATTCCCTCCATCAAATGCAATGCTGGTT
Source organism: Ostertagia ostertagi (assembly GCA_036418205.1). Classification (NCBI taxonomy): domain Eukaryota; kingdom Metazoa; phylum Nematoda; class Chromadorea; order Rhabditida; family Trichostrongylidae; genus Ostertagia; species Ostertagia ostertagi. The sequence continues at coordinate 16,476 of MU891444.1, forward strand.
TGGTGGGCGGAGGTTACAGCTCTCAGCAAGAATTTTGATGCATTTGGTACACACATGCGAATTTGCACACTGGACCCAGGAATTTTCAAAAGAAAGTATAAAAATTGGGGGAAAGTTAAATTGTGAACCAACAATAGAAAACAATAAGCAACATATTTCGCAGTATTAATGAGCAAAAGGACTTTCTGAGATATTGATTTTCCATAGTAATCGGCCCCAAAACTTCCTGAACTCAGAAAAGCGACACTAAGATATCCGGTACCTAGTACTTCACAAACGCAGTAAATCATACATAAAAAATATAGGTATGTGCGACCTGCACAGCGAAAAAGGATGGTTCTGGAGACTGGCATCTTGTCGGACGGCAGTTCATGAATCAAATCAATTGAATTGTACTACCTAATCAAAGGATGAAATTCAGACTGTCCCAGGCAACTTGTGCTGAACAAGCTACTTCCCTTGGTTTTAATCCTACACGGCTCCACGATTCAGGGAAACTTCTAGGCTTTCAACTAATCCCGAGAAGAAAGAGAGAGTTCATAAGCTGAGACTATAGAATCCGTCTAGGTGGAAACTCATGTTAGAACTCCCACATTGCGTCTGGGAAAATTTTCAACACTGTACAGGTGATTTTCTTTTTTCGGGTACTAGCGAGAAGTGTGATATTTTTCATGCTTGTATAACTTCATTCAGGCCATGAATTTAAACGCCACCCTTTGAATACGTGGTTGGACTACGATGACTCGAGAAATTCTACAGAAAGAGAGATGGGCTCAATCTGACAGAAAGAAGAGAACCTATACAATCACGATACCACACATAGAGGTCTTACCAAGAATAGCGTTCAGCTGAAAGTCTGTGTTTGCTGGAAGTGATCTCATCAGATTCGTGACCCTCGAGACTTGATCAAATAAAAAATGGATTCACAGCGGATCCATCCAGGTGGCTGGATGGGGACTAATTGTTTACTCAGAGAACATCCGACATGGGAGCTCCCTTACCGCTGTCCATCCCGGATTCAGCAAAGAAGATGAAGCAATGTTTACACAGGCGATATCCCAGCACCGATGGAGGACTAAAGATCCAAAATCAATCCGATCGAAGAGTTCTACGGAATCTCACAACAATGGAGCATATGTGCATACATACACTACCAAAGTTAATAAAAGAGAACTAGTAGAAGAGGAGGTAATGCAGTTCCAAGGGAAACGCAATATAGAGACATTGGAGAGTCCAACTCTTCAGAGAAATTCAATCGTGGCAGCTACGGAAGGTTTCACATTTCCCCTCTACTTTTAGCATGTGTATTAAGGGAGTTGCGCACAGAACAAATACTAATAATATTGATTCGAGAATCAATAAAAATAAGATTACAAGGGCTGAGCGAACTTCCTACCACAGCCGGAAAGCCTGATTTGTCCCAACCGGCGGAGGGAGGAGCTCTGGTGTGGGTGAGCCATTCGTCGGTAAAGGTAAACCCCGGGATAAATCTGGTGTATAAAAGCGCTTCGTAGTGATGACTGAGCTGCGGAACGACCTGAAAGTGGAGGAAAGCAAGAGAAATCTTTGGAAACGCTGAAATTAAGGCCTTAACCTTCAGTAAGGTCGGATGTGGTACGATGGCGAGACAGGGCGATCAAAGAAGTTAAAAACTTTGTTCGACAGAGCACACTAATGTCTGTATCAATCTCTGTGGGCGAGGAGCGTTGCAAGTGCAACTTGGAGTCGATGATCGCAGCCCCTTGAAGATTAGCGCCCTCAATCGGGCATTTTGTGCAACGGGCGTGGCGAGCACTTTGAGGTACGTACACTACAGTTTCCCCCATGGTATCCTTTCTACTACTGAGGTGAGGCTAATCCCGGGCTGGTTTCAATGTAGGAAAGTCACTCATTCGATCACTCATTCAAAATTATAGGCCTATATACATATATGAATGTGCATTAGATAGCTGTCACATGTTTGGAACATTCGTCCCAGTTGCCATTTTTTACAGAACCACCTGGCGACTCGGAGAAAACACAAGTTTCATTCCAAATATCTTACAAATATCTGAGAATTCTCGATATTTGTAATGGGCCGCTTGCTCCCAATCCTTTAACATTTTCGTAGACGCGGATGTGTGACGAGAAAAAGCACTTGGGTTTTCGGCTATCCTTCTTCTTAGAGTTCTGGATAACAATTAATTATATACCATTGATCGGAAAAAGGTGGGCGAGGGAAAGAAAGTGAATTTCTAAGGTGCGCAGGCGTGCGCCAAAAAAAGCGGTGATCGCCGACAAACATATGAATCGGCTCAGAGACCAAATTAAAACGTGGACTGTTTGATTTTTTAGGGACCGGGTAAAAGTGGGGAGAGGTTTGCAAGAAAGAAAAAATAGGGTGGGGCATGCAACCAAATAGGCGGAGTCTACCACGAGATTTATTAATCGGCTCAAAAGCTGTCTGGAGAACAGCAAAAAGTGTCAGTGGTTGTCGAAGGAAGGAAGGTCAAAAGCCATTTGTGGACAGGGCATGGGACTAGCGGATAGAATCTGGCT
>MU891445.1:0-14971 GCA_036418205.1 Ostertagia ostertagi
GATTTAAACGCCAAAGTTCAGTCAGCACGCAGCTGGCTAAGGCGGTTAAAAGGCTTCTTTCAACTGAAGGGGGACGTGTAAATTGAGAACCATACTCTGTGTAGTACTAGAATTTGGTAAGTCTTGTGAAGGAAATAAATAAAGAAGAGATGTTGTCATAGTATGCCATTTTTAGTGAGTAGTTACAACCTTTTCAAAAATGGGTGGAAATGGAATTGGAGGGGGACACATCGTGCTCTGCGTCTCTGGTACTGTGGATATGCCTTGGGCTAAGGGCAGCAACTTTGATAACACGTTCATTTGAAGCAGTTTTTTGAGGACTGGCGAAGTGCCCAACATCCTACTCATTCTGTCCGATTCTAGCGCATGTTCAGTGGTCTAGCCACTCCGGAATCTTCCCTTGCGCAATCTCCCTTGCTCTTGAGCCTTGTGAGGAAAATTAGGCCCATGGCTCAGGATCGCCTCTCATTCGAGACTGATTCAGCTGCTCCTTATTAAAAATTACTACTTCGAATTAGTGTGTTGTCGAAGCTTTTACACACAGGTTATCAACGCGCTTATCCTGACCTACAGTATTAGAGACGCATAGTACTATGCAGCTGCTTTCAACACCTCCATTTTTAGCCAAAAATGAAATGCGTTTCACTTTGAGTCAAGGTCTGTCATCAAGAAACACAGTGGCCAACATCTACGGAGCTAAACTACAGGGGTGGCCAAAAAAGAGACACTTCGCCCATGCCACATGTCAGCAAGCTTTAACTCGCTCAGGTTGCCGTGGTCAATGGAAGTCTTTCGGCGAAATATTCCTAAGATGTTCCTCCATGCGCGGACGGAAGCCCCTGTTCGCTAACCTCTTCAAAATACGACGTCATCTGCAATCGCCGTCGAGCCCAAGGAGGCTTTCCGCAATTGCTTCAGCCTGAAGCTGCTACTTAATTTCTTCAATCGGTTAGTGATGGATAGCTTCCTGCAGACAGTAGCTCTGACTGTGCAAGACCCCTTCGACCAGCGTTTCAGATAACGTCGTAATGGTCCATGATCCGTCGATGACCACGTTGAGCTCGAAGCGTGCACAATGTCCCCATATCAAATTCTTCTGATGTCTTCGGCGTGGAAGGCTAGTGTGATGTTCTTTGATAGAACGGAATGTGCTCTTCAGTTTTCAGTTGGTAGCATTCGGTTTGAGGGCAGCAAAGAAGATTAATGCCGTTTATAACGTGGAGTGAGGTGTCTCTTTTTTGCCACCCCTGTAGATATATGAACCTCCTGAAATAGTTAAATGCCCATAAAAATAGGCGTAAGTTGCTTGGAGTTGGTCAGTCTCTTTATAAATCTGCATTCAACTGGATCCAGAATCGTAGTTTTTTTGAGTGCACTTCGACTTGAACTGCGATACTGTCATACGAACGACCCCCCCAACCAGGGTCAACCCTACGTTGTTACGAGTAACAACGGGGGGGGGGTCGTACTGGTGAGTTTGTAGGAGGGGGGTCGTACCCACTTTAGTCGCTCGAAATCACGTGTGGGATTGAGGTGAAACTAAGATTTCGTGGGTAGTAGGCTGGGCGAGTGGAGGGCGCGCAGGATAAAAATTTGCCGTTTCAGCGGGCGTATATACTCCCCTAGAAAAGGAAGTAGTGGGAGTATAGGTAAAAAATGGGTTGAAATGGTGGAAATAGAAGGAAATTTTCGGAGATATTTTACCGTTTTGGTATTTACCAATTTAGAGTTTCAGAGTGACTATATACCCCCCTCGACGGCATTTTTGGAGGAAAAAGTGGGCGGGGTTTTGATGGAAGATGGATGAGGTGGGGAGGTAGGGAAAAGGGGGTCGTATCAAATCCACCTTGGGGGAGGGGGGTCGTAAAAAATTTTCGAAAAGTAACAACGATAGGACAGACCCTGGCTCCCGATGCGTTATGCAAGCTAGTGACTCTCCTCTTTATCCGGGACAGTACCATTCAACCTGTGTAGAAACATGACTTCAGATTTCAACCTTTTTCTCATGCAGGCTGTTCTGTGTATTTCCGCTCATATTCGTATTGGTTACGTAGATAGTCTGAAAGGCTCCCTGCTTGGTCAATTCGATCCGGCACTCTGTAGAGGAGCCACTTGTAAGTTAAGGACATTTTCAAGCACTAGCTGCACTTTCGATCGCCCTCTCAAACTTAAAGTTGTGAAACTAGAAAATAAGTTCGAGAGAATCTCCCTATTTTTGACATGTCCCGAAACAGCAGCTTTCAACCTTTCCCCGTGCACTGCTGTTCTGTTCATTTTGGTCGCATTCGTTGTTGTTGATAGCGACTTGTTATGTAACGAAAATTACATTTGGGAGCAGCGAAGCGGCCGAGTCTGAAAAATCCTACGCCTGCATTTGATCAACAGCATCGACAATCAATTTGGCAAAAGCTTTTTAGAACTGCTGCCACGACGCGAAGTCATTGGCGTCACTCTGCCCTATCCTTTCAAGATTCGCGGTCATGACTGGAAGTGCATCTCTGTGTATGTTCTCTATGGTGTCTAGAGTTTGATGACGGACTCATTGGACTCAAGAGAACTGCAGAGTTTGCTTAGGAGAATGGCCTCGCTTCCAATCATAGATGCAAAAAAGCCCAACTTACCCATATTCGCTGTACCTGCTCATCCTCGTCGTACGCGAGCTGATTGCTTCTCAAGCGTCCAGATGAACGCGCTCGTGACGAACAATTCACTTCTCCTGCTTGACGTTTTCTTTTCTTCGCAATTCATTTCACTCCGTACTTTCCATCTTTTGAGCTAGCAGTAATCTAAGGGGTTGAGGATTCTTGTGCTATCTTCTCGAGAATACACCGTAACACAAGTTGCTACTAGTGTCGTTTCTTTCGATTGTTTTAGTTCTTTGGCATTTATAGAATAAGATGATACAAAACAGTGCACCTGCATCGCTCCTTAGACTCCAGCGCTCTAGTCCCGCAAATCCCAGCGGTAAGCATGGAAATAACTTTTGAATATTGGAATTTCTCCATAGTGAGAACCGTAGTGAACTTTTCAACTTGCATCATTTCTACGAAATTTATGGATTAGAGCGTTTGGCTTTTAGTATCTCAATCTTGTTACTATTTTCTGATTCAGTATCGATCTTTATCCTAATGCTTTATCCTTTATCGATTCTTGCTGCCTTCCGAATTCATCACTTCTGAAGGACTTACCGTTCAGGAACCAACGTCACCGTTTTCAGGTCGTTTATTTCCTGGAACTGCATAATTCTTGCTTGCGAACCTCAAGGTAGCAAAAGGCTCAGGTCGCCACTGTTAGCAGATCACTAGAAATATGGGAAAAAAGGCGGCGGGATCGTACACATGTGTTAGGCAGCCATGCTTTGCCTTCCTCTCCCTATGTTTCTCTGTGTCTTCTTCTTTTTTTTTTGCTCCAACAACAAAGCAGGAAAGAATCAGGAGTTTGAAATGATACTCTAGGAGCCCTCAACTCTCGTTTGGAAGTCTTTTTTTTTACAAAACGCTCACTTTTTTCAGAAACCACCGCACTCCCTCAAGGTGATTCAAAGAGAAAAAAATCGGCGCTATCGCAAGATACGGGACATTTTGATCACAGCGCTTTCAGTGAGCAGTTGTGTTTTGAAAAACTAGACCAATCTTTAGGCGGGGCGGGATGAGAAGTGCGTGAGCAATTCCTACTTTCCCTATACATACTTCAAACCTCTCTTGTGCATATGGTTAATTTCAGAGTTGCTCCCGTATCTTGCGGCAGCCGCAAAAATTTTTATTGATGGGTGCAAGCCCGAGTTCCAGCCTCATATAATGAGTATCATTCGTATAATTTTATTACTTCAATTTCTCAATTGAATGGAATTTCTCTATGGCATGGCACAGTACTCTCATGTTAATGGTTTCATTTGGCCTACACGAGAGCTTAAAATTTGTGATATGAATCCTCATCAGCGATACTTTCTATCTGAGGCTCTTCACGATAAGATAAGCTCCGTCAATCTACCAGTGGCATGAAACAAAACCATTGCTTATTGTAATGACCTTCCAATTTCTTGGTGTAGGCGCATCTGTTCATTCACGTCTCTTGGCCGCTTTGTCCCAGTTTCACCCGCTAAAGTGATGCAGATTGAGTCTGCAAGGGACATAACAGCTTCAAAACAGTCAATTTAAAAAATGTGGTTTACAAGTGAGTTTTGCTCGTGACGCTGAGCTCACAACTGATCTCTATAATACTTGCTTACCAATTATCTTAACAGAATTATAAAAGTCTCTCCTCTTCACCATCTTGCATGCCATCTTAACGGAAAATGTCTTTTTGTTGACACTCCTCACATAGGATAGGCTGTAAGGAATAGCTGTAAGTGTTGATGTAGAGGGGAATTTCTTCAACGATCTGTCTGAGGACGGGGACCAGTCATCGACTCGGTATCGACAGGTCCTCTGCCTGCCGACCGCTCCTACTGGCCGCTGCACATTGGTTGTTGTTACAATTTCCCGTTCAACATGCGTTTGTTGAATTCCGGAGCCGAGTTCAATTCTGCCTGTGAAGGCACATGCCAACGCTTGAACCTGTTGGCTTTTTCTTGCCACAACTGTGTTCTTCTAAACCCATAATACTCCTTCATCAGACTATAATATACTCTTCCGCTGGGGCTCCAAGAGCCCACAAGTGCGGCGAATGCTCTCACAAGCATGTCGAGATATGCTCCTTGTTTCAGCCAGCACTCTGGATTCAGTAGCTACGGCCAGAGCAGCGTTGAGAACGAGATTCGGCCGCACAGGGCTGAAATACATGTGAAGCCAAGGAAAATGCTCATTCACAGTCACTTCCGCAGCCGCTACTACTAGGATCCCCAATAGAAGACCAATTGTGGCTAGTATTTTACCTTTCTGGGAAACACAATATTGTAGACTCTGCAAGTGTTGTTTACGAATGAATGGTCACACGATCTGTCTGACCACTTCTGAGGTTCACGTAAACAAGGATTTTCAAGTTTCAAAGTTCAGCGTCTAATAACGTACTTGTTGCTGCCATGTTGCTTGACTGATGGATAATCCGTTTTCTTTTCAAACGGCTTGCACTGAATTGCGTTTGCTTTCTGCTGAACATCCGGAATATGCCTTGAACTTGTCCGTGGTGAATAACATCAAAAACCTCTGATAGCAGTTCTACTGTTCGCTCCTTTATGTTATAGAACGTGATGATGACTTTCATTTTCTACTACTGTCCCTCTCCTTTACCTTCAAATCAATCTGCGAAAATGAGTGCTGACACTGGCTCCCAATAAATGTGTGCATGGCCGTAAATATGTACTTGGCCAATAAAGGCACCATAAAGGCACTTGAGGCATGCCTATACGAGCTTTTAGACGGGGACTCCATGTGCTTTCTTATGAAACCACGTTAATAGTGCAGACAATAGTACCTCACTGATCTAAACTTTGACCAGTTGAAGTCATTTCGACTAAAGCGCTAGCTGTTCAATTCTTTTGTAATGCACCGCGCATTCTACCTCGTTCTGGCATCATGCTGTCATTTAGATGTTCAGCCTACATGTAGAACGATGCAGGGGCCAGTCAATCTATCGAAGTCATTAATCTCCTAGAACAACTCTATATCAAGTCATGAGACCATTGGCTGGAAGGCTCGGATTACTCAGAGATATATGTCCGGCAGGGCGGAAGTGGTGTAGTGGCAAGTGGCACGCTTACCACGCGAGCGGTCCGGGGATCAAATCCTGGGTCGTGAGTCGCCCGGGCCAACCAAGCCTTCCATCCCTCCGGGGTCGGTTAATTGGTACCAGACTTGTCTGGGAGGATAAAAACACTGACTTGTACATCGGCTGGCCCCCGCAAGTCATTGTATAGGCCACATCGCATTCAAACGCCACTACGAATGTACAAATGGAAGTAGAATGCGTGCCGCATCCCAAAAGGGATTGATCAACGGCAAATGCTTTATCCTTTATCCTTTATATAGCGCACATTTTGCAATGGATACCACTCACGCCTATTTCATCTCCGACAACGATAAACTCTGAGCCTACAAGTAACGCAGGATGGATCTAACGCCCAATACTTTATCTCTTTACCTTACAATAGTCCCCCCGTCAACCGCCGGACCTTCCTTTCCTGCCAAGCTTTCAAATCGCCTAGCAGTCTTCCTCCGTGCACCACCACACTCCTGAAGGAGGCGTATGCAACACAATGGTGTTTCAAACAGTAGAAGGGACACAATCATGATATGGCGGTAGATTTTTCGCTTCCCTTCCTCATCCCCCCTCCTCTCTCCACTGCCCTCCAGCTGCCACTGCAGCACCATGTGGAATGAACGGAAGTGTGCTAAACAGGTGTTTATATAGACCTGAGAGTGTTATCACATACACACAAAACCATATCTCAAATCCCTGTAAGCTACCCGATTTGTTAGCGGTTTGTTTATCCCATGAGCTTCCTTCTCACTCACTTCATTTTGCGGACGGACACACATACACACACACACACACACACTCACACACACACATACAGATACACAAACCGACACACAAAGTTAGCGCTTTATATAATATAGTAGGATATTCCGTAATAACTTCGTGCACGATGGAATACTCCACTCCCCTATTTTCATTCTCCGAAAACAATAAACTCTGCCTACCACAGACACGCCTCAAATCCTCCCAACGCTGATAATTTTCCGCACGGTCCCAAGATTCTTGTGAGGCACGCGCGCGCTCTGGTGGAATTACCGCCGCGTATCCTGAAGGCCGACGTCGAAACGTCGGCCGAATAAAAAAGTTTCATCAATCAAGTAACAATCTGTATGGCAGAACAATACCAAGCAATAGCTCCGATCTCTTATTTCCGCACTCCACTTTTTTTCGAAACCTGCCACTACGGCGACAAGGAGGATTCCACGACAAGAACAAAGTTCAAAGAAAGGAAAAATTGCCTAGTGGGAGACAGGCGGATCTCCTAACGTTGCTGACCGACCCACAAGCACGGAAAAGAGTTCTCGTGCCTGCAACAGCCCCCGACTCCCCTCTTGCGCGTTTTGCGCGTATCGCCCCCTACAATGACTGAGGCGTTTAGATTGCACGAATAAGCCCGTACAATACGATACAATGGCAAGCAAGGGTCAAATTTTGGGAGTCCCGGGCTTCGCCCTGTTTTTCTTTCCTTCTTGTGTCACACACCGTCCTTAACTTTATTTGAGATGGGTTGCCTTTTCAGCGTACCTTCCGCCTTTGATTGTGATAAATGGAGAACAGGATACTTGGCCCCCCAAATAAAACCCTCATCTAAAATGACACAAAAATCACAGATACGACTCCACCCCAATCCTAACAGAAGCTGAGCAGTCAGCTGTTGCTCGTAGCGGTCTGCGCTTATCTTACCAACATCACGTTAAGGCGGTAGAAAATACTGGCAATAGCTCTTTTCAAGAACTGCATAAGTTGCGACGCGGAATCATCCCTACTCAAAGAGCATTACAATGTACGCCTCTGTGAGAATCACACTTTTTGCGCACGAAGATGAATATGACGGTACGTAATACGTGGTCGTCATTATTCTAACTTCCAACCCAATTCACCAAAAAATTTAATTTCACTGGAGTAGGAGTTCGAGAAAAAGTATTACGAGATATGCCATAACTTCTAGATTGAGTCATATCGTGGGGCTTACCCGATTCTGTACAACTTACCTCAAAATCAGAGTCTCTCAGTCATCTTTTTTGGCCCGATCCATATGATAAGAACAAAATTTTAATGTATCGACTAAACATCTAAATACGCTCCTGGTCTCGATAATCCCCACTATGCGATACTAACGCCCTCATGAAACTATGCCATCCCGAATATAACTTGAAAGCGGGTGCGCATCTTCATAAGATGTCATCGCACAAACTAATGTATTTGTTGGAAAAGCTCCAAACAGCACAACCATCTGACACCCTCAGCCATGCTCATACTATTTCCTTCTTTTTCAGAGGCCCATTATATTTTTGCTATTTCTCGCATAAATTACAACAATTATTTACTAACTATTCCGACCAGGTTCAACCATCCCGTAACCTCTCATTCCCAATTCCATTATCTCAAACTGCCCGGCAGCGCAGAGGCGTTATACAACGAAAATGCAGAGCTTGCAATCTACTACCGATCAGTCTCATTACCTGGGGAATCAAATCAATCCTTTGAATCCTCAGAGTACCAACTAAATCCGGACACACATAGTAAGGTTCTCCTATCCATTGTCTACACTAGTCTCCTCGCCTACACCACAAAGAAGCTCTAATCAACTCTCGCGTCACATACACGATCACATAATAATATCAATACATAAACACTCCTCGAAGTTTCTCTGGAACCCACGTGACCGAAACTTACATATGTACCATGAGGTAGACAAATCTAACTAGTATCATGTCAGCGATATATTTCTAGCCGCAACGATCAACCAAGTCAATTTTGTGCACAGATTCCTATTTTTCCTATAACCAGAATGGAATGAGGCATTATTTAATCACTGGATATCCCTATGTTCTTTATCCATTAATGCTCTACCTTTTGTGATCTTTCATGATCGACCCACAAGCCAACCTCAAAAATACGATATAACGATTATAGTGCCGGAGCGACTACTACCGTAGCTCCACGATGCCAGTAAATATTTAATAGCCACTAAAGCTCACAATGCTTCCTAAGACGCTTTAAAGTCGCAGTTTAAGAGCGCAACTCCTGTAGTTTCACCCAGAATGAAATTCAGATCCTGCACGACAAGCAAAGCTATAACGTTTTAGATTCGTTTTAGGAGTGGCATAGGATATTTTACTGACCACCCTCTAGTTCTAGAGTTGACCAGACCAAAGAATTTGGAAGCATCAATTTTGGCAATACCAGACAACAACTTAAAGACCATGCAGACATCAAAATATTTCCTACGAGAGCAAAGCGATGTAGATGGTAATCTCGATTCCTGCGAGACACATGAAGTAGTCTAGAATAATCGAATTCCCCTGACCTGATAAATATTTTCCGTGAAATATTTTGAATTTTTTCAATTAACTTGTCGATCCTTCTTTCTAAAAACCAATAAGACCGATGTCCCACACTCCGCAATGGACCTAATGTACGTTTTATGAGCTTGAACAAGGAGATTTTATCATTAGTCGAGAGCCCTTTGAAAATCTGGTATGTTCTATAAGTAGCTTTCTTATAGAGCATATCGAAATGTTGGGAAAAGGACAGCTTATTGTCGTAGTGGAAGCCAAGGTCCTTAACAGACGAGACACTCTCGAGAACATGATTGCCAAGTCTATAGGACCCTATCTCCGCCAGAATCCCATCCTCATGTAAACCGTCTTTTTCGTGCTAATACAAATCCACTTTTAGACCATCAGGAAATAACACTTAAAGCATTTTGGATCATTCTTACATCATCCTCACTTTCTATCATCCTATAAATTTTGATATCATCTGCGAACTGTTTACACACAACTCCACAATCTTCAAGCTTCTTAGGAAGCTCGGCCGTGTATATTGTAAAGAGAATCGGGGAAAGAACCCCACCTTGAGGAACTCCACTTGTAACATCTCTCAAATCCGAAAAAACAGATCCCAATACGAACTTGAAATGTTCTCCCAGAAAGGTATTGCTCGATCCAACGACATATCATAGGGTGAATCTTGAGTTGAATCAACTTGTTTATAGGCTTAAAATGATCGATCTTAATCAACATGATTGAAAAATCAAAGTACCATTATCCCACTATTCCTTGCTGCAGTAGCCCTCAATCCCTGATACATTCTAAATGTGGTTCTATAGACCGCCCTGGAACAATCATGTATTGCTGAAATATTCATTATCACGCATGTGACATACATGTTTTTCAAGCCCCTTCTCCAAAAAATACGCAAAAGAAAATTCTAACAGGCCTGTACTATCTACATGGATAGGCTCGTTCTTAAAGGCAAGATTCGGGATAAAATAGGTGTGGAAAAGCGTTCAGTTATGAAGCTATAGGTGGGAGGTGGTCTGTAAAAGAGAAGGAAAGCAAACGAAACCACCGATTACGCCCCGTACAGAGACCTCCCCTATTTCAGCCACATTCCACCTTGGGATAGAGAAGAGGCGAATTGGACGAGTTTCACGAACTAACTCTACTTGCTCCATGTTGGATCGCGCTGGGACCACTGCCTCAAATGCGCCCGCGCTTTTCAAGCAGCGCCACGTGGCAACCGACAGCGAAGGGTGGGGCTTGCGGACGAAGGTGTGAGTTGCGGGTTGGACGAGCTCCTTGCGCCTTTGTCGCGTACTTTCAAGCCGCAAAAGGGGCCCGACATCAACACTTGTCCACCTGCCTACTACCCCCTGGATGGAACAGGCGAGCCCCTGATCGCTATAACTTCGTTAATGTATGATATAATGAATGTTCCACCTAGAAGGGACCTCATAAAAGAAAGTAACTATTAAAAATTAAGCCACGATCTATTATGTAGCAACTATTTTTTACACCCCACAATGCTGGAATAAAAAATCAGCGTTATAAAATGTCGAACAGGCAGTTCTTTCAACGACATCCATAGACTACCATCACCAAGGAAAATCTTTCATCGGTTTCTCAATGATAGGAGAAAAGCTAGCAAAAGTATCGTCTTTCTCAGAAAACACTTCGGTACAATTATTTGCAGTAGATTAGCTTTATCCTTATCCAGCACCACCACAATCCCATCCTTCTTCAGGCAGGAAATTTTGTGACGTGTACCAAGCTTCTTATTCAACAATTTGTAAAACTCCTTCTTGTTACCGCTTCTATACGCTTTTTTCTCCCCAGACACAGGCGATGATCCACCATGTTCCTCAAATAAGATGGGAGGTGCACGCGAGAGGCAAAAACTTGTTTGATTGGAACAAAAAGCTCAATAGCATGTTGTATAATAGCTAAAAACATTTCATATTTTTCGTTGATTGAACAAGTGCTCTCGAAAGAATCTCTCCAAGCAACAGACGAGAGAAAGTTACAAACTTTATTGTAATCACAACTTTTGAAGTCTCTATAGAACATGAAATGCGGTTCCCAGTATTGTTTATCAATGCAAAAGGCAAGACTATTATGGTCGCTGTTTCCGATTGGAGGTTTCACTAATACATTGGTAATTAATGTTGTATCATTTGAAAGTATTAGGTCTAGTATGTTTCCTTCCCTTGTTGGCTCCACAACATATTGCTTGTAGTTATGTGTTGACAGTATTTCCAAATATATCAAATATATCAAATAAAGATAAATGAGAGATGAAGATTTATGGTGACCACGATTCCTGTTTATCTTTCATAGAGAGTGTTTTACAGAGGAGATGCTTGGGAAGTGCTTTCTTTGATTAAGAACTGTTATTTCAAATTAGAGAAACTAGATTTTTTTGCTTGGCGCTTAACATTAAGATGCAACTTTTGGCTAGAAAAATTGTCTGCATTAACCTAATTTAAGAGTACTGGAAGTGTGGAGCTAACACTCTGTCTTTCGAGCTCGACGAGAAGTTTTCTAATGGCTTTGAAGTCGGCATGCAATCGCCGCGACGGAGTTTCAAAAATTTCCCGACAGCTTTCTGACTCCTCCTTCATATCCGATATATAGGTGCGTTGCTAGTCAGTCGTAGCAAGGGGCATCTTACATTAAGAATAGCAGTTCTGTAGTACCGAGATCGTTAGATCGCTCGTTGCAAGGTTTGTACGGGTAGTCCCATGGTTGTAACCGGAGTCCAGGAAGCCCTCTCTACCCTCGCTGTTTACGCATAACTGATCGAATTTAGTATTAAGTAGTTGATAGAGTTGTTCATAGATCGCTATGGAAGGAACCGCATCTTGATTAAGCTCGAGAAGCTTTCAGTGGCCGTGCCGCGATGAAAGGAGGATTCTGTAACAGAGAGGTGGGACGTAGGACTGAAGTTCATCATTGCAGGAACGAAGCTTCGGATATCGCTGCGTGCATTCTGATTTTTCTAGCATCGGCTCACGATAGAGCAAACATCCTTTACAAATACCGAGAGCAAAGGCCATTTTTGTGTATACGATGAACATTGGGACCAACTCGCTCCTTCCGATGTGTGGGTGGTGAGTGCTCTGATGGCCATAATCAGGATGTGCATTGGCGATACATGATTTTGTCAAGCACTTATCTCCAGATTCGATTAGTTAAGATTGAGTCTTCGGTCCATGATCACTTCCTATTTTCGTTGCAACCCATATGGATAGTAGGGGGTGGGGTATAAACCTTCTGCTGACGTGCAGCTCCGAACTTCGAGCAACCTTCACCGCTTGTAGGCTGTGTGGAGTATAATCGCTACTTTCGGTGAACCTCCCACATCTCCCCAATCCTCTGGCATCACCTGCCTCTACGAGGATGCAGGGAAATGTCTACTGTCCCTCCGCATTACGTACTTATTTACTGTGTAAGTACAGGCGCCAAAGAAAAAGGAGCCATGCGATCCAGGAGTAAATACGACGGAAATCTCATCTAAAAAGCTCTCCATCCTTACTATGTTGGTCGATTAGGGGCAAGTGCGAGGAGAAAATTTTTAACTTCTAACTTTGCTGATCCGGTTTGAGCTTGACCAGAAAGCTTGGATGTTTATTCCGTTTACGGTGTTACGGGTGACATCTCGCCGGAACTTTTATCTAAGGTAGAAGCCTTCCATAAGCCGTGATGGCTAATTTCTCTATGATTTTTCAAATGATTTTATGTGTTCACCCATACTCAACTAGCGTTTAAAGAATGTCAGCGTAACTGCCGGTTTGGATTATTTTGGTAGTTTGGATCATTTTGGTCCAATTGATTCCATAACCTTTTTTTCTTCATCGTAAAGCGATTTCACAATCATGCAGTCATTTCCTCGGCCTCGTTACCTTTTTTGCAACACCAATTTAGTTTTTTTTTCTTGAGCTCATGTCAAATTGAACGTTCTATGGAACTCGCATGCGGAACTATTCAATTAAAAAAAGGAATCAAGGGAAAAGCGATTTGTTTGCGACGCAAGCCGTCAGTTTGTCTAGGAAGTTCCGGAGAATATCAGATTTCTACTGATTGGTAATTCCTTCGTTGGCAGCGCCAACATTGTTGTTTTTGTAAATGTTTTATGGAGAAATGCAAAACTGCATCCCAGACTGCTAACAATAAGATATCAAACGTAAACGTATGCATCGAATTTGGTGGAAGCCGGGATCCTCCCAATGAAAGCGACTACGACAAAAAGGGAGCGCATCAGGGAAGTATATGCGCCACACGAAGCAGTTACTTGGCTGCCAAAGAAGCGAGGTGTGGCGCTTTCACGACGAAAGGTGCGCTGGTTGCTGAGCAGGACTTCGAAAGCGCTCCGCCCACTAGTTTAGTTGGTGATTTGGACGAGCTGCGTTGCCAGCAGCGGCACAACTGGAGCAACTCGACTGAAGCATGGTTTGGCATGGTGCCACCAAACGCGATGACGTAAACTCGTTCATTCGTCCGGTGTCTGAGTCATTTTCTCGGCGTCATTACCTTTTTTATATCAACTTAATTTTCTGTTAGCCAGAGTGAAAGTGAACGTTCTATGGAAGTACTATACATACTTAAGATAAGAACTGGAAATAGATTTTCATTGAAGTTTTTTTTTTGGTTCAGATGGTGTCACTGTTGCTAACAGGGTTATGCGTGGGTTGAGAAATCTTCGGAAGTGGGTCGTATTACGTTCAGGAGGGAGGATCAGCGATGATTAGAACAGCGGTATCTGGTCGGTCGCAGTAGATGGGTACCGCCGATGTCGAGCGCACGGCGGGTCTCTGAGCGAGTTCGAAAAGTGCCATGCGTTTCGATTCCTGTTCCCTATAATGGAGATGAGAGTTCGGGAAACATTAAAAAATTCCTGAAATGGATTCCATTACTGAAGAATAAATACTAATTTCAGCGTTAACTTCATAAGCATGTAATATTCACATTGAAACCTTGTCGTACTTCTTTACTTATACGAAGTTATTACGAATAAGTTTTATTTAAACATTTATGCAAATTGTTCCATGAAAGAAGGTCGCTGGAAGGAGAACCCTAGCGAGGAGAACCCTGTGGTATCCGAGCAGAACCTTCAGAGGGCCGTCTTTGAAGTACTGTACTATCAAGTCACTTCTATTACTGTTCATTGGAGCAAATCTTCCATTTTCTATCTGAATTTTCGTGAAGTAATGCATTCTAAGGATGTTATGGCGCTCGAAAATGTGAAAATACCTCGAAACTTTTCGCCGTTAATCAACTAGAAAACAGCACTTTTTGATTATAATTTAAAGTGCTATTCAGAAAACGCTCGTCGGAAAACTTCCAAATCTTCGCTCAGAGAGATGTGCATGACAGAAACTGCTGCCGTTGGTCGGTCGTATTTTCCTGGACGCCTCGCTCGACCCTGGTTGAGACTCGGAAGTGGGCAGAAAGAGCGCCGGGATGTTGCTCACCTGGCTAACCAGGAAGGTCTTTCAGGGCGTGACGAGCACGCGTGACGAGCTTTTTGAAAACGGTCTTTTGCATGATATAGGGGCAGATGCGGGGACAACCATGTTTAATTTTTCCTGAACGGCCCTCTGAATACCAGAAAAGGGGGTCCCTAGTTCGATTCCTCTTGGTGACAAATTTTTGCATTTCGAGTTGACGTTCCAAAATTCGCGCAAAATGGAGTTCTGATTGTTCTGGTTGGTTCTAACTCCGTTTTGTCAGCTTTCTACATGCGAATTATTTGGCACTGCTAATCACGACGAAAAGGTTATACATACAGTTAGCACGGTCAACTCGAAATGCAAAAATTTGTTACCACGAGGAATCGAACTAGGGACCTCCTTTTCTGGTATTCAGAGGGCCGTTCAGGAAAAATTGAACATGGTTCTGTGGTTCCCGCATCTGCCCCTATATCATGCAAAAGACCGTTTTCAAAAGCTTGTCACGCCCTGAAAGACCTTCCTGGTATAAAATAATAT
>MU891461.1:0-40617 GCA_036418205.1 Ostertagia ostertagi
AAAGCTTCATCCTTTAACGTTAACTGCGGGCGGAAACAAGGGAACGCATGTGAAGAAGTGCGCCTTGGGGCAGCCACACACAAAGCGACGCATCGAGAAACTTCGATCAAACTGTTCGAATTCGAAGAGTAAAGCCAAAAGATTGGTGAATAGGATGCAGGAGATAAGAGAAATGTTTTAACACAGGTGGAGAAGGCCAAAAAAGATTCCTAATGGAGGCACTCTTCACACAAAGTTAAATTGTTCCCGTCGTCAACATTTGTGCAGATGTACGGCGGGAATTCGAACGCGTAACAGTCCTTCCGGTTTTTCGAATTATCTACAAAAACAAGCACACTTTTTGGAGCTTTCATTCATTTCGTGAATGGTAGGTCTCGAAGCCAGTGATGAGTGGGTGAAACAGAATTGTGATTTCCTCGTAGATGATTCTTTTAATGAATGAGCGATTTGTTGTTAGACCAGTAAAGGACGTACAAGAGGGAAAGACACAAACGTGTAGGGCTATGCAGCATTTCCAACAAGGCATTCTTAAAGGCAGCGATTACGATAAAGAGGGAGCGCATCGGGGAAGCATATGCACCACACGAAGCAGTTACTTGGCTGCCAAGGAAGCGAGGTGTAGCGCTTTCACGCGAAAGGTGCGCTGGTTGCTGAGCAGGACTTCGAAAGCGCAAAGGGAGCATCTCGATTAGAGCGTGATTTGGCATGGTGCCATCAAACGCGTTGCGGTGAACTCGTTCATACGTCCACTTTCTGAGCTGTTACCTGTTCATGAGTGAAAACCAACGGCCAAAAAAGGGGTCCCGTTTTGCGTTTTCTTGACGGATTTTTCTGCTTTTTTCGCCACTGGCGTACCATTGAGCACCACCACGTCACACAAGCCCTTCTTGAATTTTCGTAATCGCTGCCTTTAACTCCGATATTGAAGGCAAAACCCGGGATCGAACGTGTGCTAAGAGCGGTTCGTAGTGGTAGCTTAGCTAACGGCCTGAAAGTGTAGAAGAAAACGAGAGAAATCTTTGGGAACGCTAAAATTAAGGCTAGTTTGTTCTCGAAATGTGCTACGCCATTAAATTCGTTGAAAATGGATGAATTTCAATAGTCAATGAGTTTGATGGTTATCGATGTATGGAAATTATTTCTTCAGTGAAGAGTGGTTCTAAGCCGAGTGAAGGAGTCTCAACCTCATGCCATTTCGCGAATCTTCGATATGGTTAGTGGATATATTCCGCTGAAACACATTTCATGTTCGGTTGCATGTTGGGTGACATTGTTGACGAAAATCTCCATCATCGGCCTAATGGACTCCACTTCCAGCTAGTAGTTGTCTGTTATATTTCGTTGGGCTCTATCCTATCACGTCTTTACTTCCATTCAGAAAGATGACATCGGAAGTTTTACTTGTCCTAAAGCAATGGCTTGTGGGAGCCTTCCAGCGTTCATCTCAGGGTTTTTATCCCACCAGATGAACTTGATCACTATGATCCGTTTATGTCATAAGAAAAAGTTATAATGGCTCTTGATCTGGTGGTTCATTATGAGTAGGGGAATTGAGAAGTATTAAAATGAATTGAGCGGATTCAGTACACAACTTGACCGAAAGTGAAATTCAGAAAAATTGCCCATTGTCTAGTATAGAATAGGTTGGAAAGAAAGTCCTGCAACACTTTTTCATTTTTGATTTTAATTTTATCTTTTTTGTTACAACTCCTGACCGGTCTTATATCTACCATGAGTGTCCACCACTTGTCTTCAACGCTCAGAAAATTTCTTGATGCTCCTTTTCCAAAACCCAGCGGAGTGCGGGTCGAGAAAGGAGGCGACCTCACTTTCGAGTTGGAGTTGATCGTCTAATTATTTCGTCATCAAGATGATGATTTAAGGTCCAGGATAGGTGGCAGTCATTTATAGCTCGACCAGGGGAATACGCTAAGAGAGGTAAGAAATCTTGCCGCAGCTCCAGAATTTCTTACCGGGCTCATTTCGGATCATGGTGATTCGCAATGTCATGAAAGAAATAAATATTGTCGCGGTACGAGGGCTCCTGACGAGCTGCCTCGGCCAGCTTCTGGAGTTCCGCAGCCTAGACCTCTAGCTACACAATGGTGCCCATAACGAGAATTTGTAGTGGAGCTACTGTAAGAACCATGTCTTAAAGCTATTGCAGATAGTGTTAGTCTTTGACACGAATCCATAGTTTTGGAGACATTTGTACTAGACAGTGACTCGGAGTATGGATTTACTAGTGGTCGAGGTTTTTTGAATTTTCTTGGATAACTACTGACTGCAGCACTTATATCCACCTCGTGGATTGAAGCCTCGAGAATGCTCTACCATTTGTTAGTCATAAATGTTACCTATGAATTTTTCAGAAAAAAATTTAGAAAGAGTGTTGCAGAACTTTCCTTTCCAACCTAATAATTTGATAGAAGTAGCAACCCTGAAAAAGTGGACGCGGTCCTCATAATAATTGCCGAAACTATTATGAGTCCTCAAGTACTGTAGCATCTCAACTGGCTTTTTATGCATAACACAGAAAACATATTACGCTTCATTTCCTTACCCGTCAATCTCCTTCCGCTGATCTCAACATCATCGTTCTTCGAACTGCCTCCGAACTCGCAAAGCCGCGTTTTCCAGTACAAGCAGGGACACTGCTTTAGACCTGGAAAATTGCAATATATTTCTATGCTCATTAGTGAAGGAGTTATCTCTAAATGTAAAGCATCTCTGTATTGTTTATTTATTTCTTAGTACCTCGTATTTATTTTTTTCTTTTAATTTTACTCTAAAATTTCACCTCTGGTACAACACTTTGCCCACACTGAGTGATGCAATTGGCTCAATTACTTAACCAAGTCCCTATTTCATTCTAATACTGCCAGAGATGTGAACGCCCTTACCGTTACCTAATAGCGTACGCCGCCATTCGCACACAAAGGTAAGCCATCGGAGTCTCCCAATAAATTTAAAGCAAACCTCCTCGCTCCGACTATCAGGACATGGTAGCCCGGGCAAGGGAACATTGTGGGCCACGCCATGCCTGCGATCCATCCATCTCAGCGCACTGATACCAAAACACTAATGCTTCGGGTCTGCCTAGGCCGTCGACCGCCTCGTTGGGTCAAGCGCTCCCCCGCTCGCCGATAGATGTAAGAAGATCAGTGTGCTCTCTTGAAGGACGTTCTCTCTTGCGTAGCCAGGGTGAATAACGGTCGAGGAAATCCTCGACAGGGGGTCGTATTTGCTCCGATGAGAGTTGGGAGGGGGTCGTAATCAAAAGGGTTCATCAACGGACACAACGGTGCTGCTGCCACTTATTTGCTGTCATCATTAGTTTCACAAGTGTTGTACTTAGCCTAATGCAAATAACATCTTACAAGTGGTTGTTGGTTTGGTTCGTAGTGATCAGTATGGCATAGGAAGGCAACGCGTCCTGCAAAAGAATCGTAGGGAAAGGGCAGCGAGTATCTACTCTTCTAGAATGATGCACATGCTTCGAGAACCTAGTGATCGAATCACCATCTTGTAGAAATAGTTCAGATAACCAGGCAGATTTGCAGCCTTCTGCATTATCGAGTATCCTGTCCACCGCAGAGCGCTGTCATTCATGCAGAAGCGGGTTGTGGAAAGGAAACGGACTTGAATACAAGAAGTGCATAAACAAATCCAACTATGGCCACAAAAGTTATTCTAATTAGTTAATACTGGAAATATCTTTTGGTGTGATTTAAGCAAGTCGTCACTAGGACAAAACACCTTCCCAATGACTCCGAGTGGGGTCACTGCATGGCGCATACAAGAACGGAATGGATCTGCGCCAAGTGCATCATTTTCAATTTTACTCCATCGAACTGACGCGTACAGAAGTATTTTGAAGGTGTTCAAAGAAGTTCCCTACTACGGCAAGGGAGTAATAGAGTTTTCGAGTGGCTTCGAAAATTTCCTTGACATTTCCTCGACGCAGATTTCTCGCGAACTAGAAAGCGTTCGAAACAACTGGAGCACCTATCAGAAAGCGTAAATCTTCTACTTTACAACGCTTTCCTCCGATTTTCAAGCATTGCCAATGAACAGCTACTCTTCCAAAGAGTGGGAACTCGCATGTAAATTTCAATTTCCTCGACAATTTCTCGACGTTTTCCACTCTCGAGAATAGGCGTGCTTAGAAAAACGCTCAGCACAACTTCGAAACTAGAAGTCTCGTGCATTCAAAAGCTGCCTTCACTTTCTGAAACGGTTATCAATGAAGAAAGTTATAGTCCTTTGAATAGGGGGTACATTTGACGATTTTTCCAACTAGCGCGCTCTAGGCACAGCGCGCGACGCGATCGCGGGTAGTTAGCGCCGCTATACTGGAGCGCGAGACTGTTCAACTGTGTAGGGGCAGTACCTCTACTTCTACTTTCCGGCCAATGTGGCAAAGGTTAAATGTTCTTCAAAGGAAAGAAGGAGAACCTAATCTGAGCATAATTGAATCTAGCATTTGGATCAAGCCGCATTTGCGTGGCAGCGGCGCTGCGTCCCTCTCGCACATCTGAAACTAGCATTTTTTGATATGAAACCCGGATGTGCAGAGGACAAAAAGGGGTCGTATCAGAGTCCATGTTTTGGAGGGGGGTCGTAAAGAGGCGGTTATTTCCTCGACACGATTTTCACCCTGTGCCGTGCCTTTGTTTTCCTTGCTCGCCTTTTCTCGCCATCTTACCACCGACCTTATTTTAGGTTTGGGCCTTCATTTTGGCGTTTCTGATTTCCTCTTGCTTTTCTTTCCACTTTCGTTTTCCATAGCTCAGTCATCACTTTGAAGTGCTCTTGTACACTCGTTTTATCCCGAGACTTGCCTTCAAAGCGGCCGTAGACTCCAACATACATGGATTTATGTATTAGGTTGTCTCAGAAGTAGTGTCGCATTTCTCAAACGAAAAATTCCCAAAAGTAACATTTTTTGTGAAAGAAGAGCTTTCAATAGCTTGCCCTTGTTCTTCTCTGAAAAAATATCGCTAAATTTCTCAACTTTACACCAGCATTTATGGACTAGTTGAAAGAGCAATTGTCTATCCTAGCTTCGTGCTATGTGTTTCTTTGGGGATGCCGGGGGGTCTTTCGGTGTGAGCGTGTTTTTGCGTTGGATTGGCGAGATCTTTCGTCTGTTGTCAAATAAGAGTCCATTGTCTGTACTACATAGATGCTATGTTTTTCTTCCGCATTCGTTGCAGGGATCTTGAATTCTGCACCCTCAAAATGGGAGGTCCAGTCGAGGAAAATTGCCAAACCGACAACTAGCTCTAACTTTATCTTCTCCTTGGAGAAATCAATCAATGATGTACCCTCTACTTACTCATGACCTCTTCTAAACATTCCACCCTTAAGCAACAGTCCAGGGAGGGTCCGAAAATTTCAATGCCACTACTACTGAGGGATACACGAGCCCTAGTGAAGAACATATGCAGTGGAAATAATAAACGAACTTACCTCAGAAACTCAAAAACAGGGTGGAAAGTCCCTCAAACATGGGTGTTCTTGGGGATTTCCCCAATCCCGCCCCCTTGCCGGCCGTCATTGGACGCGTCGGCAATCGTGCTCGTTTTGGGACCACAGGGAAAATTGATTGAAAAATGGAGCGCGTTTACAGCGGGCACGTTCAGACAACTCGTCCAACGTGCGTCTTTATCCATTGCTGAGCGGCAGAGGGAGAGTACCTGTCTAAGACCCTCCCCGACGTTTTTTTCCAGTTTTTCATACATTAATCGTCTGGTTTTCATCTACAACTTCATTATTGGTGGTTTTTTCCCGCGAAACCGTTCCTGAACTGTTGCTTTAAAAGGTTGCCGGCGTTGCTTTTCAAAAATGGGCCGACCGATAAGCCATGGCTATTTTTACATTGAAATGAAATTCTTCCTCTAAAACAGCATATTGTTTTATATCGAGTGGTGTATATTTTGTGAGCACTTCTTCTGCTCTATTCGCTCATTTGTTTTGTTTTTATGTTTACTTGTGAATTAGTTCGGAATTTAAGATTCGCGCGGTAAGGTGTTTTCAAAGTGACCGCATTTCTTTGAAAAAAATTATCCCTGAGAAGATGAGAAAATCAACCAGGCGTACATTCCTAACTTAGTCATGACTTGTTCTTTGAAATTCTACTAGTTTTTCAATGTCTCGGCTGTAAAAAAATTTCGACCTAGATCTCAGGTAATGGTGCTCGACCGTCGAGTTCTGGTTGAAAAACCAGGTCTGGAAAAGGACCTTGTTAGGAAAACTTATAGGAATGTTTAGAGAATGTTATGAGATAAGTAGACGGGCCTTGCATTTGATTGTTTTTTCCTGAGGGAAGCTAAAGTAGACGCGAGTTGGTCATTTTGGGGTAATTACGTCGGTGAACCCACCCATTGCGCAGCGCCTAAAGAATTTGAAACCCTCGGCAACGAAGGTTTGACCTAGAAAAATACAGCACCATGTGGTGGCAGACAAGTTCTCTTTCGTGTTTATATCAAGTTGGTGCAAAGCATGGCATTAGAAAAAATTTGTTTGCCAAAAAATCGCAACCACTTCATAATTGGCCGGATGTCTAGGCCTTTGCGAAGCGAATTCGCAAAGTCTGACATCCGCCCTGAGAGACAACCTAATAATCCGAAGAGTAATGACTCATTTTGATGTTCCAACTGGATGCCATGAAACATGTGTGACTATATCGGACTTCGCCACCATGTTTACTGGTGAAGCATTCGGGTGCTAATCACTCTCCTTTCGAGATGTTCCAAGCAATCTGCTTCCATCCATAGTCGCAATGGTATTTTGAATAGATCTCGAAACGGCAACGACTTCTGAGGCCGGCTGGTGCTCAACTCAGTTGTCAGTTTCGTCCCTCCCAAACAAGTACCAATCAATCGTGCTTTTAGGAAGGATGGCATCGCTGGCCTGGACGATTTCACATTCCAGGATCACATACTCTGACCGTAAACGTGCTATTCTCCTTCTACCACCTGTCGCTACATCATTCCTTACTTTTAAGGCCTCAACTTTGAAGCACTTATCGGAATAATATGCTTGGACTAACCATAAAACCTTCTGCGGGCCACAGGTTTGGAAAATAATTGTATGTTTATTGAATCACTTTCCGCGCTGATATTTTTCTCCCTGTGAATTTTTGCAATTCGTTTGTCGTCACCGTGCGCTTATTCCAATGAAGAAGAGAATCTAAAAACTCATGCGTTCGGCCATGTAGGGCATTTTTATTTCAAGTGGGATGCTTACCACACGCATGGTCCGGTGACCAAATCTTGTACTGCCCTCTGTCCAGGCTGATAAAGCCTTGCTTCCTCACGGGATCCAGAAAGGGTGTCAAACATGCGAGCAACACTGAACTGGGAGTCTGTCCCCACCCCCCTCAAGTTGGTGAGTAAGTCGTTCAAACATCACTAAGATTTTGATGGAAGAGAACTGCTCAGGTCTCCCGAAAATTGATTTTTTGAAGACCAATGAGTTTACCATTTCATTACTTAACCACGCTGTGTCAGTCAACAAGGTTTACCCAGTGACATACGTGTTTCATTTCTAGCGTCTTCACTATTCCGGTATTCCCTTATCCATGCGATTTTGATTCCTAATCTGGAGATTCTTCAAAATACCGGAGCCATGACGTTTTGCTTTGAATTCATTGGATTGCTACTGGTATTCTTTACCACGCTTTCTCAAAACTACCTTCAAAGATTCACAAAAGATTGTCGCCTTCGAGGAATTCTTTACAACGCAAAGCGCACTCAAACTTTTTCCCCTTCCGTCAATTTAACCGATTCTCACTAAACGCGCATTCACTTTAGCATATTTCAACTTTCCGTTTTTTTTCGTTTCATACGCGCGCGCAGCCTCATCGAGTGCATAAGCGCCCACGTGGGAATTCACTTCTCTTCCCCTTTGTGTGAAATTTGATCCAAAGGCTCTGATTTGCGGCACTCACCTAGCTCTGCTCACTTGCTGCTCCACATATCACTTCTCGAGATTTTATCTTGATCTCTTTCATCATCGCGATAAATTTGTAGATGTTGCCTTGCCTTCTTGAGACATTGCTACATTTCTGAGCTGAAGGAGCAGGTTACAAAACAAGTTCAAGTGGGCCATTTGAAGTTCTTTCTTTTTCTGTGAAGGATCCCTTCCATGATATCATCTTTAAGCCTGAGATGTTAACCGACTAACAAACGCCTTTAGCTAATTCACAGGCATTTTTTACCCCCACATCCTTGTCGGAAGGGCGATCATAGCGATTCCTGCAAAGGTAATCGAGCTTACGCAGGAGCTACCTCGATGGTACTGAATTCATTAACGAGAATCGAAAACCAGTTGTTGATAAGCAAAGGACTTTAGATGCCATCCCAAATGAGGAGAAGTGAGGGATTCCTGCTGTAAGCGTTGTCCTAGGCTGCACTGGGTGAGCCAAAATTATGAGGGAAAATACGTCGTCGAAACGCACAGTAGCTTGATAAACAAACAAACATCAAGAAAGTGTTTGTTCAGTCTCACATCTCAAAGTAGAATTAGTAATGACTCGATAATCTGCATCTCTGCATTTACCAAGTGCCTCATGATGAAGAAAGATAACGCGCGGCACCACCTAGGCATGTACATGTTAACCAGTCCGATGTTGCCTTCTTGGGTAAGCGAATAAATTTGGCTATGATTTTTTTGCCTCCTAGGGTTTAGCATACGGCAAATCTAGATGAATTAGGTTTCTGTAACAATTTTTCGGAAGCAATAAGCTCGAGAAATCCTTTTTTTTTGCAGAACTTCCGCCGTGACTGATGCTCTGTCCGTAGAAAGTTCACATAAGAGTATCTGACTGGCTCCTATCAGGACAAGAGAAGGAGCATTATATGATCCAGCGGGGTTTTTGCCAGATGCAATTTTGTCATTTCAAAGATTAGGAAAATCGAAGGAGAGCTGCCTGCGCTGATGCAACATCAACTCACTCCGAACTTTCCTCATTTTGAAGCTTCCGACTTCTTGCCCGCGTTTGCGTGTTGCTCAAACAATTCCCTCTTGCATGAATCTGATGTCTAATGGTAGCATTCCACAATGCCGACCCCTAGCACGTCAAATTGACGGCTGACATACCGTGATGTTGTTATTTCACTAATTTTGAGAACTACGGGATTTCTGGTTTCAATAGGAAGAAAGCATTATACCCTACCACATAGGGCACAGAAAAAAAGCGAAATGAAAATGGCGCGACTTGGAAAGAGCGCACACGCCGTCCTCATAATTTTGGCTCACCCTGTGGAATCTGCGAATATTTTGGTGTATTACTTAGAACAAATTGGAGGTGTTGTGAAGAGAAGCTATCCCGCTTAACGCTCACGCGCTCCAACGTTCAGACCCGCATCATTTACTACGCTCTTGAGTGCCCAGTTGCCCTCCGAGGTTTTTATTTGTTATATGTTTCTCTAGTAAAAAAAAAGACGCTAAAGCATTTGATTGGCCTGACATAATTGTCGAAAGCCCAAACAAGTGCTTCTAAACATATAGCTTGCTTGAGAAGTTCCTTGGTTACTACAGCGGAATTGTATCAGCAGCCAATCTTTCACACTTTGCTTACCAGAAGGCGTTCATCAAATGCATTCCTAGTGACAATCCACCACATGGATCAGGCTCTAATGGAAAACTGCTTTTAACGATCTATGCAAACCCTGCCTGTGATGGATCAATGGTGAAAAATTGTTCAAAGTAGCAAAAAAAAAGAAGACAAAACTGAGAAAGTCATTTCCAAAAGGACACCTTGTGAGCGTAGGATGGTTGTAGGCAAACCCTGGAATTAGCCCAGGCTAGTAAAAGGAATACCGCGAGGGAAGTCGAGGTCCGTACCTGCACGAGTCGTGCCAGCTCCGCAGAAAAATTGCGCGATCAGAGCGCAAATCCTTACGGGCTGCAACCATCGACCAACGCTATCTACCTACAGCGATAGAGAATAACGGGCTTTTTGAGGACTTGCTGTCTTGCACGTGTATCTTCCTTGACCGCCCTGTCTCGTCGTCGTACCACCTCCGACCCTAATGAAGTTTAAATCCCTAATTTAGCATTTGCGATGATTTCTCTGTTCCCTTTCACTTCCAGCTAATTCCGCAGCTCGGTCGTCACTATGAAGCGTCCTTATGCGCCAGTTTTATCCCGGGCCTGCTTTGAAGGCAAACCCCGGGAATAGCCGGACTAGTAAGAAGGATACCGCGAGGAAAAATGGTAAGGTCCGTACCTATAATCCAGATAACTCCAGCTCCGTCGTAAAATTGCGCGAATTAGGGAGCTAATCCTTAAACGACTTGCAGCCATCGCCCCCGCTGCAGAGCTTCCCACCCACTGCGAAAGAAGGTGATGAGATGAGCGTGCATTGATGTAGAGATCAGCGTGCTCTCTCAAACGAAGTGCTCTCTCTCGCGTATTTTGTCGTTTTTGACCACCCTGTCGTGCCATCCTAAAACATCCGACCTTATTGAAGGTTGCCTTACTTGCAGTGTTCCCATAGCGTTCTCTAGTATCGCTCTCCACATTTCAGGTCGTTTTACTAGTCTAAGTATCACTACGAGCGCCCAGCGCACAACCTGTTTTGCTTTAAGTGAGATGAAAGGTTACTGATCTGATGATGCGTAGGAAATCCCGTTGCACCGGGAGAGGACAAGAATATCCCAAGAGAACTGGGCAAGGCAGCAAATTTATCTGAGCAAAAATACCGCCGCGCCCACGAGCCTCAAACTTTTTTTCGGGTACGGGCATTAATCAAGAAATGACACCAGGAGGTGAAATTCAAAAATCCCTGGCTTGTGAGAAAGGAATCTCAATCGAGTAAGGGACCGGGCTTCATAATGGATCAGCTCTATGAATCGTCTAATCACATTCAATTTGGCCAACAAAATTTTCAGTACTTCAAGTCTCATTTTTATCTTGTTTCACTGCGATCGAGTTTTCGTATCTCGTCCACTCGGAAGGGTAAAGCTTTCTGGGTCTAAAAGCATCTTGTTTTTAGAACCTTCTATCAGTCTATACAATATGTTTTGCATGATCGTGTAAACTTTACTTTCTGCCGGTTGTCGTACAACCGCAATACCGCTGCACACTCAAATCCATTACAGGCCCCTTGAATAGCAGGGTCAACCGTCTGTTCGAACTGTTCGAACGAAGGGGTCGCATTTTGGTCGGAAGGGGGTCGCAATTTCGAGGACTGTCAGCCACAGGCGCGTGCGTGGCGTATCCGAGGGCAAGAATTGTTTGTGCAGACCGCATTAGATTCGATTAATTATGCACAGAGAGACAGTTTTAGGCAAATTACGGTGTTTTCCTTGAGGAATAGAGAACAGTTGAATGCATCCCTATGAAAGGTTTGACTTCTCGGTTGAAAAATTGAAGTTCTTCGGGACCTGATTTTCTGAGGACGATTCTTCCAGACAACGGTAAAACACATGAGAAAGCAGAAATCTCGTAGTCTTCAAAAATGTCTTCGCCTCCTCCCTAACAAGTCCTTTGAAGGAAGTTATTATAGCTGAAAGCTCACCAACTCCATGCTGCTCAAAAACTATGAATACAAAAATGTCTCGATTTTAATTTTGATGATTTTCTGATGATTGATGATGACTGATGATTGATGAATTTTCTCGGAAAATGATTTTGAAAAACGGTTTGGCTTGTCAGAAAGAGCAAATCCTGTACTTTCACCCCATGAAAAAAGTGCATCACAGAAATGAAAATGAAGTGAGTTATGGTCGCTGAAAGCCCAAAAACTCGCTTTTGCACGAAAAATGTTCGAACGGGACAATTTTTTGAAAAAGGGGACAATCACTAAACTTTTATACTGTTTTGTTAGAGAAATATTTGAAGTTCTGAAACTTTTTACAGATTTCCAAAATGTCGCATACGAAAGATTTTATGGGCCTTCAAAGTTGAAGGTGCGCCTTCTTAGAATTTTGGGTTTTCCACTTCTAACAGAAGTACTTTCCGGAGAGTTAGGCAATCCTTGTAGTTTTCTGAAGCGCACCTCAGGCACAATCAAAATCTACCTCAACAAGTCAAAAAATACGTCCCAAGAAAGTTATTCCCCTCTAAAATTTTTTCTTCGCCGCGTCCCGTTCTTCCAGCGCCCGGGTGATACCTGCCGCGCTCCAAGGCCGACGCGACGACGCGCAGACGCTTTCTGGCGCAACGGATTCATGTCTAGCACTCTTATTAACAAAAACAGGGGGTCGCAACTGGACCCCCTCGAGAGCTAGGGGGTCGCAAAAATCCCGAAAATGTTCGAACGTGACGGTTGACCCTGCTTGGGAGTAGTCCTATTCTGGGTTGTTTGAAGGAGGATTCCATGATAAGAACGAAGTCGAACCAGGGGTAACTTAACTAGTGGAGAGACAGGCGGGTCTCTAAGGGTGCGAACAGACACGCAATTCGCATCGAATTACATGCCCCCGAAGATCTACCATGGCCTTTCCCGCGGCCCTCAGCCCGCTATTGGCCCAATACGCCCCCTCCCTCTCGTCGTCTCGTGTCTGAGTCTCTAGCCGTTTAGCAGAGAGAGAGCGTTAGCGTTGAAGAGGGCAGCACCGATGAGAGTCGCATCAATGCGGAAATCAACAGGCAAGGAAGGGGTCCTATTTCTCGGGTTCTAGGCCGTTTTTCTTGTTTGTTTCAGTTTCCTCCATATCTCTTCCGTTTATATCGATCGTCCGTTTGTTTCTGATTCACTGAAATTGCCATTTTCTTTCAAACTCGAATTTTTCAAACTTATGAAGTTTCTGGAGGGTTGCATGACGTTGATTGCAAAAATGCTCGGGTGACATCATAGTGTCGGACCTGACCAAAATCAAAACGATCGTTTGATGGGCTTGGATGAAGTGTACAGCACTATAACTTGCTAGCAGTATCGCACTTATGTTTGTCCAGCACTTATGTTTCTTCCTAACCATGAGTAGATCGAAATCTCAGAGTCCAGATGTCATTTATCGTATTTTTATCATCATGCTCGAAATTCCGAATCCTTTCTGATGTTAAAGCGTCAGTTTAGCCCCAAAGTGCTGACTGGTTTTTGCATTCATAACTCATTTGCAATTGAATGATTTTCCGCCCACTTCGCCGTCTCAGCGCTCGTAATATGAACAATGGTGATAGTTTTAAGTATGGGAGAATCGTCACCGGAGCCGCTGGATGAACTCGATGAGCCTCCCCGACCGAGGCGAGTAATTCGATGGCAGAGTGTAAGGGTGGTATGCGAGCAAAACGGCTCACCACTGCCAGCGCACGCTCTCCGACGGACGGGTACGGTGCCGTCTATACGGCGACCACCAATGAAAGGTAAACGTTTCATGCATTCCATTAATCTCCTCGCTCCTTCGGATCATTTTCGTGTGCTAAAGGCAAACCGAGAGACTAGCGCTACATTGTAAATACCATCCGTCCTCTTACATCCAGAACTCGCCAGCGAACCAAGTAACTCCTGCCGAAGCCCCCCCCCCCCCATAGTCATTCCCATAAACGATGTGTCTACGGAAAGCGGTCAAACATATCACATTTTTATTCGTCGCGAACTTTATACACAAACACATAAAAATTGAAGAAGGCCACAAGCCACGAAACCAAAACATTGGCTGACCAAAAATCTTCAACCACTTCGATTTTTGATTGTGTGGTTTTTCGCCTCAATTGTTCGTTCTCCTTCACAGTACTGAATCTGAGCAGTACTGCTGTGCGATTTAAATGCTGCCCGTCAGAGTTGATGAATGGCTGCACTCTCGCCTATTACAAAGCCCACTTCCATTTTTTGCTTCTTATAAGTCGGCTGGTTTTGTTTTGTTCAGATTTCAACTTGGCGATTTCTGCTCAATTCACTATAGCCACTGAGAAGTTATGTAATTCTGAAAATGATTTATGTAAATATTTGAA
This sequence comes from Ostertagia ostertagi, assembly GCA_036418205.1. NCBI lineage: Eukaryota > Metazoa > Nematoda > Chromadorea > Rhabditida > Trichostrongylidae > Ostertagia > Ostertagia ostertagi. The sequence goes on from MU891461.1 coordinate 13,909, forward strand.
CGTAATCAGTTACAGGTGAAGTGAGGAAAAATAAGGTCTTCTAAGAAATTGAAAATAAAAAGCGATAAACTATTTTGAAAAAATCTCAGAAATGATTAGTCTACATATTTCTTCTTGCCACTGACTTCATTTCTATGCAAGTGTGATAGCTACTTTTCTGACCTACTTATTGAGCCGAAAATTCAGTGGAAAAATCGGACTTCCTTACCAAGTGATTCGCTCGAGAGGGACAGAATAGTTGTGTAGAAGAATGAAAACTGACGACTCAACCCCAAAGATCACTGAAACAATGTTATTTCTTCCAGTGGTAGCCCAGAGGACGACCTAAAACGTCAGTCAGTTATCCTCTTTGGCAGCTTAGCAGAAAACGAGTTCACAGATCAAAAAGGAAAACTATAAAAAAATGTTGGACGAAGACTTATAGGGTATTTTGAGATCATTAGGAAAGATTCGTTAATGTAAATTCAATCCTGAGCTCCAATGCAACCAATTTCTTCGCTAATATTTATTCATTTGCAGCCTTGTGGCATCGTACAGTGTGTACGACATACAGTAGCGGTCAAAAGTGTTCGCCGAAACGATTTTTAGTGCATTATTTTTTCTCGCTTGAGCAACGCCCTCCAAAGATTGATATACTATGTTTTCTAGTGTTTTTATATCCTCAAGTTAAAGAATCAGGATATTCAAAAGAAAAAATTTTCGAGGCCACCATTGATTTTTTTGGCAAAAAAAGAAAAGCACGGAAAACAACTTTTCACTGCTACTGTAGAATTAATGTTCGGGGACACCTAGACCTGGAACATTCCACTGTCTTCTGAGTAATAATAGTATTTTTATTAGCTTATCAAGCCTTATCTCGGTGCTGGATTAAAGAATTTCAAGAAAAAAATCAAAGAAATTCAAAATTTAAATTTGATTTTATCGTAATTTGTCATAATTATTCATTTACTGTGACTATTCACTGTTTTTTAGTTGTTATCCGGTTGTTCGATAGAATTGCACATATGTTTTTGACGCGCTATTCTGCTTGTCACAAGGGCCGTCCTCATCCCTGCCCCTCACCCAGAAGTGAAAGGGATCAACTATGTGAACCCAATCCGCCGAACTTGTTCGCGATCTATGGGCCCTATCACTGTAAAAAAAAATAAGGCATTTTTAAGTATGCATAACAAATAGTGGTAATAAATCCATAGAAGTGAATATAGGATAGAAGTGAATATATAGGAAGACAGTAAACAAAGAATAGTCGACTAGATCAAAATGTTTCGCATTGTTTGATAACGGTACAATTAGATCAGTGCATAAACACAATGCTGAAGCGGAAACAGTTGATGCTCGGCTCTCGTTCGGAGTCCTACTTTAGGTTTTCTCTTTAACAAGGGAGGTCGTTCAGGGTGTGCCAAGCTTTTTCAAAATGGTCTTTTGCATGATATTGGGGCACATGCGGGGACCACAGAACCATGGTTCATTTTTCCTGAACGGCCCTCTGAATACCAGAAAAGGGGTCCCTAGTTCGATTCCTCGTGGCAAATTTTCAAATTCCGCCCGATTTCCGAGGACATTTGTGGAGCCACAACTTTACGCCTGGAACGCGCCCAGTAATACCAGGGTCACTGAAGAAGATCAACATCCACAGCGCAATGGCGACGCGTTCAATTTGGAAGTAAAGCAAGACAAAGTCTGCTTTTTTCCTGAGGTCGTTCGACCCCACCTTGCGGAGAATATTCATAAAAAATTGGAGACTTCCAGGCTAGCAGTTCTTTCACCTCCGCTGTGTGGCCCTATCCTCGTGCCAACAAAATACGACTCACATCAGCTCTGACCTTAGCGCTCTTCCCCCCAAAAAAAAATTTCACGCTAAATGACATGACAAACTCGACTTCTAATCTCTCTCTTTGATCAAGAGCTCCTGGAATTTTAGAGAAAAGGCAACGACTAAATTCCCTTGTATAGGCGAAACATTTTAAATGACAGTGGAGTATGTTTGAATGAGCAAAGGCTTCACATAAAAAGAAAAAAAAAAAGTTGAAATTCAAAAATACCCAAAGTGATTCAATTATTATGGGGATAAACCTAATGAAAATATGAGAGAAAGTACGTTGATTGTTCTTCTTTTCTCCGGAGTTCCTGCCCCTCCTCAGCTTAGTCCCAGAAGATGCCCCCGTGTTTTGCGATTGCGCCATTAATTCTTGGGTTTCCATCTGTACTTGTCGTAACGAATAGTTCCCTTGAGTGATGCACCTGCTTGTCATAATGTTTTGAAGTATCCTCGAAAACAAGAAGGCCACCAGACAGATCCTCGGTTTTTTGGCCAGTGGCCTGCAGCAAAATATTTGAAATTTTTCTGTTTCTGTTTTTGAGTGTAAAGTCCAACGTTAAAGAATGAAAAGCGGCTCGCGTTTTATATCCGGTAGTCAAACTTGATGCTACTGGTTAGCGCGAAGTTCGTGAGCGATTTCACATTATAGCACCTTACACATCATCGAAGAATGAGGTCTGAGTCGCCTGTCAGCTCAGGTAAGCATGATGATGGATGTGAGTCTTTTAAACCACCAAAAATACTATTGCACCTGCGCTCAATCGATTCTGACACTTCATCCTACTCAATTATCGATCAATACCTAATAATAATAGGTGGTATTAAATGATAGCAGTAATAGATACTATATAAGAATTCAGAATTTCGGTGCGCAGTACAGGGTCATAGAATATTTCCCCCGCCTGTATTCAACGTTTGAGAGAATTAAACATATAATTCTGGATGACCCCACAGCTCTGTTTCATTATTAAAACTGAGGTAACATGTGGTACACCGAGGTCCGCATTAACTAAACCCGGCGAACTATCGAAGGCCTAATTTATCCCAGATGATTAACTGGGCTCATTGAAGAGCATGCAGAGAGAAATATATCCCAGAAGGAATGATAAAGTGGCCAAAACAATAGGAATATTTGTTTCAAGAGATCGATGAGAAACGTACTTCTATGAGAAATAATAGGTGAATGACTTGTGAGGATCATCGCGTATCGCTCGCATGACTAATCGTTCAAGGGGCAGCTGAAGCACCGCCCTCCACGAATTGCACTGGCAATAAAGAAACCCGTGACTTCCCACTTCACAGTCCTACTGAATATTTACATCCACATATTTACTCACAAAGGAGTCGTAAAGAAGTAAATGTTGGGAAATATCACTATAACCTTTTGACACTAAATCCACTAGATCTGAATTAATTTCGGACAATTTGGAGAGGCCTTCGAGAGCTTGCCTGGCTTCCAGGGATGAAGAAATGAAGCATTTGTTTGAAAATAGAGTTATTTGTGTGCTATCGCAATTTACGGGCATCGTAATGGTATAAAAGTTATAAGGGCGGGGCCAGCCGATGCAAGTCAGTGTTTTTTATCCTCCCAGACAAGTCTGGTACCAATTAACCGACCCCGGAGGGATGGAAGGCTTGGTTGGCCCGGGCGACTCACGACCCAGGATTTGATCCCGGACCGCTCGCGTGGTAAGCGCGCCACTTGTCACTACACCACTTCCGCCCTCGTGATGGTAATGCATTTAAAACCGCGTGAGACAGGTATTTTTGTTAGAAACGGGACTAAGTCTCAAGTGAATGAGGACAGACTCCAAGGTGCAGCATTTGAGCCAGCATTTTCCCCGGAGCTCCGCCCTCTTCTTACTCTTAGTCCTAGAGGACGCACCCCTATATTGCGATAGCGCCGATAATTGCATTTGTAAGATGCCAGCGCACAACACCGAAATAAGATGCGTTTTTTCTAAAAAAGCTTTGCGACGGGCAAATAATAGAAGCGAAAAATAGTCCACGTTTGGACTTGGCATGGCAGCAAAATTTTGCATTACAAAATCCCATTTTGTTGTGTTTATTGTCAAATATGACTGAACTCTGCTCCCCACCAAAGCCCATAAATATGAAGCTACAAAAATTGCGATTACTTCACTAATCACTAAATTTTCGTATAACTTCGTATAATGTATGCTATACGATCAGGGTCAACGTCACCGTTGGGCCACATTCAAAAAATTTTTCGATGACTTGCCCTCCTTTCTGCGAAGGCCTCATACGACCCAGCCAGCCTGTTAAGGTTACTATAGCTATTTGGATCAGAGACGTCATAACACAACTCAGCCCCCTCCGGACCTTTGCGACACGACCCCCCCCCCCTTCTTCGTTGGCCGAATACGACCGCCTCTCGTTGGACATTGTCTAACGGTTGACTCTTTTCCGACTCTTGCTTGAATGTTTTTTCCTGAGCCGCTCACAAGGGAGGTCTTTCAGGGCAAGGTGCGCTTTTTGGAAACGGTTTAGTACATGTTGTAGGGACGCATGTATGGACCACAAAACCATGTTTCGTTTTCGCTGAACGGTTTTAGTAGTACCAAAAAAGTGGTGAATAATACTCTTGATGGTTCAATCCCCCGCGGCGACTAAATTTTGCAATCAAGGTTGGCGGCCACTTGTTGGCTTCAAAATGGTCCTGACGATGAATTTGACATCTGATTTTGATATTTAGCGCGATTTGGCACCAAACCGTAGGCGCCAACAAATGCAAATTTAGTCGCCGCGCGGGGGGGGCCGGCCGGGCGGGGCCGAAGTCTCGGCGGGGGATCGAACCCTTAACAGTACCTTATGCTTCTTTTTTTGGTACTGCTATAACCGTTCAGCGAAAATGAAACATGGTTTTGCGTTCCCTACATGCGTCCCTACAATATGCACAAAACCGTTTTGAAAAAGCGCACCTTGCCCTGAAAGACCTCCCTTGTCAGAGGTGAGGAACCTCATTTTTTTTCTCGTGCACATGTCGCTCCAATAAATTCGAAGGACCGTCTCAAAAAGGACCAATGGTAGTTGAAAGAGATCCTTGCTCAGCGACCATTACAATTTCTCTTGTGAACAAAGCTTCCTTCGACAAGAAAGTTTTCCATTAGCCTATACGAGTATGTCTTTTTTTCAAGGTCATGAAATGGGAAATTCTCGCATGTTGCTTCGTTTTTGTGGGAAGACTTGTCTGACCGGCAGGCTCTTGAGAGCCGGTAGTTTATTGGAACTTTGATATAATAAGTGAATAACGCTATTTATATACCACTCGCAAGGACATATGAGTGGTTGTGTTGTCTTCATTAATCAAAGTACCTTACACTGCCGCTTAATCCACCACTCTACACATTACACCGCGTTTTTTATGAAGGTGAAAGTGCTATTTTCAACCGATCGTCTAGTTCAGAGTTCTGTCGAAGCACTCAGCCGCAGCTTTTGAGGATATATAAGGTCATTTTGTAAAAAGGCCTTTGACGAACATTGATTAAGGAGAGGACATGAGAATATTGTCGACAGGGGTCTGGTAAAGCGTCGGTCTTCTGTACTATTCGCTCCATAGCATACAAAATTGACTCTTAAATGGTAGCCAAATGCCAAAAATAACTACTGACGCGCATGAATGGATTAACGAGATTCCCACTGTCCCTAACTACTATCTAGCGAAACCACAGCCAAGGGAACGGGCTTGGTAAAAATAGCGGGGAAAGAAGACCCTGTTGAGCTTGACTCTAGTTTGACATTGTGAAGAGTCATGAGAGGTGTAGCATAGGTGGGAGACTTCGGTCGCCAATGAAATACCACCACTTTCATCGATTCTTTACTTATTCGGTGAGAAGAGAATTGAGCTCCGGCTCTTTTTTCTTTGTCTTAAGCAAAGCCACCTGGTGGCATTGCGACTCTCGCCGAAGACAGTGTCAGGCGGGGAGTTTGACTGGGGCGGTACATCTGTCAAACTGTCGTGACGGATTAAAGGATGTATACTACCTTTCAAAAAAACGAGAAGAGCGTCGGGTGCAGACCATACACCACAAGTGACGACGGCCTCCACAAAATGTAAATGTTTTCTGCCAATGAAATGATTAGCCTGTTGCAGTTGTATTCTATCAGTTGTCACTAATTACAACTATCATTTACCAAAAATCAGCTATCACTATGAACCACTACTAACCAGATTTACTTGGAGGCCGTCGTCACTTGTGGTGTATGGTCTGCACCCGACGCTCTTCTCGTCTTTTGAAAGGGAAAATAAGCAATTGCTACATGGATGGCAGTCGGGATATCAGAAGGGTCGGTCCCAGGCATGTGTAACAGTGTTTCTTTCATTGGGTGGTCTCATAATTCCTGTCTCACTTTCTATTCAAATTCAAATTTCTTCCGTCTAAGACCGTTTCATTGCGAAATACGTTAGTATGTTGAAGTATGCTTCAAGAGCCTTAACAGCGTGGTTTCGGAAGCGCAAGCCCTAACGGGTTAATCAACTAGGAATTAGGTCAGTGACTATAATGAATGATTATGCTTTACGATCCTCAAATGAACTCTGTAGCAAGGAGGACAACAGAGAAGATCAGCGCTGTGTTTGACTCAGTCTCTGCTACTGATAGGGTACTGAGCTAGTGGTCCAATCGCAACGGCAAAGACGAAACGAGCTATGAACTTCAACCTCATACTGGGCCTGCGGTCATTTTTGATGAGCGCCCCTTGCACCCTAAATTGGGAGTGCCTCCGGACGTTGCTACCAGGGTATTGTAGCAGATACCTGAGCGCAGCCGATGCACCAGCACACGCCATCAGTATGGCAAGGACTGCTGCAGAATGAAGTTTGATGGAAACCTTATGGTCCGGCCGACCATGAGCGAGAAGCACGCCTGACCATCTGGGGAAAATCCATTCTGGGACGGCAAAAGCAGAGCCTTCCCTAATCGGTCACCAGTGGAAATGAGTCATGAGTCCACTGCGACAACAACATGCGGCACGTCTTATGGCTGCCTCGCAGCCAGGAAGCACCAGCTCAACCAAAGCCCGAACTCCGTTTTCTGAGAATATCGCTCTCGTTTGTTGGATTCGCTGGGTGGCCTGGTTTGGGAACCACTTCAATGTATGAAGACAAGCATTGCTAAAGTCAGCGTGGAATAGCCCTCTAGGCTGGCTTCGGTATTGCGAGGGAACCGTCAGAAACGTCTCAGAATCTCCTTTCTCCAAATGGACCCCCGACCTCACAGTGCAATGTCAACTCGCCACGTTCTGAGGGAGATAGCCAGGGCCACGAGTACTCACCCACCTTATAGCGCTGGCATCGCTTTATCGGACCATTGCCTCCCCTACGTCCTTAAAGGAATCTTCCACGGAAAAAGCTCCGCCCTCATTACCACAGAAAACGATACCTTAAAGGAATCTTCCACGGAAAGAGTGATCATTTTGTCTTGTGTGTAGGATTAGTATTATCGAAACTAACGCTTATGTTCCGTTCTTTTTGCTATGCTCATGAGGCTAGGGGCCTAAGGTATCGTTTTTCTGTGGTAATGGAGGCGGAGTTTTTCTTCCGCGGAAGATTCCTTTAACCATATGCGAGAAAAAAATTCAAGGAAATACGATAACCCCACTTTAAAAAAAAAAAAAAACGCCCGAACTTCTTCCAGCTTCTTCACCCCAGGCTTCTTTCATTCTAGGCGGAAAGCTTCCAAAGGTTTCCTAGCAAATGCATGAGGATCAGTGACCATGACGGTGGTTATGCTGCTGATCAGTTGCTTCCTAGAAGAGATAAAACTTGAACAAACAAAAATGTCAAAATTGAGAGAGGAATTACGAGACAACCCAATAATATCACCAGAGTACCAAAAAAGGGTGACAAGTACACTCAACGCAACCGGTTATAATGGAATACATGTAAACAGTCGGCGCGTACATCAAGTACCGAGTGACATCCCGATTATACCGTACCTCTCGAAATTCTTGCTGAGGACGTAGACCGTGTAATGAAGGTATGACATACCGATCGTCTGATGTACCGCACACCATCGCTGTCGCCTTCACATCGGCTAGGCAGTGCCAGTGACTACTTCTACGAATAAGTTAATGCCAATGTAAGCAGGAGATGAGTCTCTTGCTAAAGGAGTTGAGGAATCACCTACAAAGTAGAATGTGAAAGAATTAGGAGGGGTTATGGCAATTCTATTCTGCTCTTTCCGCTTTAGCGATAAGGATCAATATTTAATGAGGGCGGTTAGAAAATAGGAAGTTGTTACGAGCGTTGTTGCAAGATTGAATTGTGGTAAGAGCCCGTAACATATTGACATCGATCATTTCTCTTGCACTTTTAGTAGCCCACCCTGTGACTTACACTTTCGTTTCTTAGGTCCCAACAAAGGAGTTGTTCAGGATGTGGCGCGCTTTTTCAATGGTTTGTTGCATGTTATAGGGGTGGGTGAGAGGTACACAGAGACTACCTCCTTTTTTCCTGATCGGCCTTTTAAGTTTCATAAAAGGCGTGATGAAATGGTCCAAGGCTCGATCCCTCGCGGAGGGACTTTTTTTGCATTTTGTGCTGGCATCTCCAATTGCGAAAAATAGCGTCAACGTAAATAAGGAGTACATATCGATGATCAGAACCATTGACTAAAAAACCGGTGAAGAGTGTTGCGACACCAAAACGTCGCCGATGTGGCACTCAGTGGTGTCATAGTGACGTCGGATAACTTATACGCCGAAAACGTATAGCAGATACGTAATCAGGACACTGAATAACCCCTACAGCCGAAGTCTCAGTAAAATTTAGTTTCGACCCAAGTTTGAACAGTTGGACCATAGAGGAGATCGGTAGTTCATAAAGGCAAAGGTACATGGTCTGGAGGCGATCTCCATCATCGCCTCTAATAATGAGAATAGTGCCTTATAAAGTGCCTTCCGTGTTGAACACTAGAAAGTACCCCAATTCTCCCCGTCAAGCACATCTCCAACCAATCCGGGGACACATATGTAGCGAAGTTGTACCCATGGGTGGTCCCCTTTGAAGTTACGTCAGAATCTCGTTTTGTCCTGTTTTCCCGAAACTTTAGATTATATTGGTAAAGCATTATGCTGATCACGAATATCGCATTCTTTCCTGGCACCAGCGCCATTTGGCGTCATTTTTGCGCCACGCCATTTTCCTCCTGTTGTCGAAAAGCAATCGCATCTCATGGGGTTATTTATGACGCTGTCCTGAATGTAACGCTCATTATGGAGATAGTGCTATTTGGCAATCATCATGAGCGCCGGTCAAAACTGCAAAAGCATGAGGCGCTTGGGACTCGAACTACCAACCACAATGCAGTGTACCAACTCCAGCCCGCCACACTATCCACTAGGGTGAAAATCGTGTCGAGGACGTGGTCGCAGAAGTACGACCCCCCCCCCTGAAATCGAGGTCCTGGCACGACCCCCTAAACAGAGCATACGCAATTAATTAATCAAAAAAATTCCTGCAAATAATGTTGTAAACGCCTTCATCTTGTCATCTATGCACTTTCTTTCATCGCTGCACACTTTTGTGTATTTACTGAAATATCGACTCGAGGAAAGAGGCATTAACTTTGTGTGACCTCAAAGGCGGTTCGTTCAGAAATGCACAGAAATCCTGAAGGCACGGGGTTGCGATTCAATCTTAATTCCTGCTTGAGTATATCAAAACAGCCGAGTGTATCAAAGGCCGATTCAACGGCAGCTGCGGCGCGATTGTCACTGGGTCAGATTTGCTGAAATCCAAAAAAACCGTCGAAATCTACACCCTCGATGAAAAGGTTCCATTCCTCCATTTCCCAACCTTTTGAACAGCACGCGGTAGGGTTAGATAGAGCTAGATTTGCTACTATCAGGCAGTATTGGAATTGCTATGAAAGCCTTCCATTCGAAGAGATATAGTCTCTCAAAATCCGTCGAGGGAACGTCGAGGATGCTGAAATTTTCATGCGAGTTTTTGCCACTTGAAAGGCAATATCTCTCGTAATTTTGCATAGAAAAAGACGGAAAGACTAGTTTTGGAAGCAGAAGGCTTACCTTTCTAACAGCATGTAGTAGCTTCGCTTCTACATTCTCTAAGTTGAAGGATGATCATTTTACGTCGAGGATCTAAACGAGTGAACGTTCTCGACCGTCGTCAAAATATCCACTCCCTTTACTTCCACGCACGCTTCATACGTGCAGTTTGGTGGCAAACGTCTCGACAATTCCTAGAATATACACAGTTGAGAAATTAGGGACGAACGTAACTTTTTGCCTAACGACGTGATTACTGCTGGACATGACTCTAATGAATAACTCAATCAACACATAGAAAAGCTGCATAGGGCACTAAAGAAAGAGCTAGTAAAACCAGGAAACCGTTAACAGCGGTTCCCACAAAGCTATCAAGAGGTATGACACTGTCAAAATTCTGTCTTGTTAACTAGAAGTTTTGCATCACCGACAAGTGTATTTTTTCAACATATGCCCAATCAAGAAAAGAGACAATTGTTCAACGTCCGATCATTTCGTCCACTATTACAGAAATCCGACCTTTCCTACTTTAAGTTGTTAGAATCTATGAAGTGTTTGTACATATGTATATGATCTGACTTATTGTTGAGAACCCCCGTAACAAATCTGTAACCTTCCTTGTAACCTGAAGGAACAGCTCATTCGTCCAAGACCATCTCTGAAAGTATTGTCGAAAAAATTGTTCCACGAAACCAGCAAGAACCCAATAATCCCCTATTAGTTCATCAAAAATGCTCCCGCGTACTCCTATTAGCAAGAAATAACGTGCGAGTTAATTCACTAAACGAATGCCATCGTAATACAGAGACAAAAATTGACGCATGACGAGTTTTAATAGAACGAGGTGTCCCTTGAGAGGCCGCTGTGCTCTACTGTAGTATCCCCCAGTTGCTGTCATAAAACCACTTCATTCAGTCCGATATTTCCTTGACATAGATATACTTGACCTCTGTGCGCACTATTCGCCCTCGATAATTTCAAACTATCTAAACTCAACGAGTGTGTACCGAACTCCAATTGTCCACTACGTGAAAAAGTCAGCCCTGACATTACCCCGCGATCCATCGCGTGCGCCTGCTATGATTGTGCTTTGACCGCGCGCAAATAAACGTTCCCCTTCTAAAACTCTCGTGTAGACTCGACACTCTTAACGCCCGCCCACCTTAAGTCAAGAGCTTAACGCACGGTCTCATTATCGCTGTAGATTGATGCCTGTGTAGATCTGAAAAACTGAAAAACCGCCTCAACAACCCAGACAACAAAATCTCATGAAAGACATCATTCTCCTCCAGCGTCGTAACTGTTTCTGTTCACTAACCGCATCAAGATGCACCATCACCACACTCCGTGAATCGGAGACACGATTAACGTCTCATAACGCAGGGTCATGAAGGTGTTCTCAGTAAACTACTGAATTGCAGCAGCTTACTCAGTTGCTTGTACTCCTTCTCAATTATAATATGGTACACATCAATTTTCAACCGAGTACGAAGTTATGTTAACATTGAGAGGCTTTGTAGTCAAATTACAATTCAACTACTCTGAATCATTGCCTTTCTCAAACCATCAGTTGAATAAGGAATGACGCTCAGCAACCTTATGAACACTCCCTCTCAAATTCTTGCGTTGTGAAACGTATATGCAACCCAGCTGCCTTCGACACCTTCAACCTGACTGTGAATAGCGCCCGCCACTCCCAATTATGCCAAAACCACAGCACGCGACTCCTCGAAATTCTGTACCCACGAGATTAGAGGATCTCCGAGTGCTCTACTATGGCCATCCGTGATTAAGCTATTGGTCGATTAACCCAGCGCCTATAGGCACTCTCACTGCCCGCCCTATATCTACTGACGACCTAAACACCAATGTGACCCATCGTATGGTCTCAGAGTATGGAGAAGCTCAGCTGTATTCCTCTCGAATTACGTTCACTGCCCACGATTAAAAGCGCTTGCTGGATGAAGAATTCGCTCTTAACAATTGCGTGCCTCTTCGACACACATTTTCGCCTGCCTATGCCAACCCGCCGTCCCCTTAAAGGTATCCCTATAATTGTAAAGCCTTTTCCCCGATCAAAATCACTGCCCGTCCCTGTTCACTCCCCGTATACAGTCGGCACAAGCCAAAAGACTATCCCTTCAGTTCACATATGTTTGCAGCCCTAAACAAATGTCCCTTGAAACTTCTTATACCGTATATCGAATGTTGTATTTCCTTCAGTAAGCCGTGATTCGTGTGAAGTGCGAGCCCCCCCGGTAGTTGTGAGCCCCTTTCTCTCCGATGCACGCAATGGAGAAGGGTGGCGCATGTTGAGCTTCTCGCTTGGTGGTCGGATCAGTTCGCTCTCATAATACGACTGACTTTCTCAATTTACTGCATACCGCGGAGAGTATCCGTCTTCCCCTTCTGTTCCAGGACCTGCCATTACTCGAACAGATTTGGCTATTGGCTATAAACGCCAGACAGCTCAAAAAGTAGTGGAGCGGGCGGGGTCGTTTGGCCCCAGCCCCACCTTTGTATAGGAAACCGAATAACACCAACGTTTCTCGTCCGTTGGGGTAAATCAAAAAAGTCGACCGACCTTCGTTCTTCGCGGCTCCCCTGCGCGGGACATTCTCTTTTTTGAACTCTTATGGAAATCTCTTGCTTTCTTCTGTAAAAGGCCTCCCATCAAAATGCTGTGCCACCACTTCCGCACTCTCACTGGCCACCTACCGCGCGCGCACGTGGGTCATTCAACCACTAATCGGTACATCAACACCATGCACCGCGCGGACTGCCTCAACCAATGTCTTATCGTTATGTTATCACCTGAGCCCGAATCCTGACTCCTACTCCTAAAGATCCCATGCATCGGCTGTGTTTCAGCAATAAGAACTTCAGTCGTTTTACAGATGCGAGCGCCCTAAATCGCGCTATAACGACGAAGCGATTTGCACCTACTCTGAAGGAGCCCCCATCAGTATTGGCCAGGGTATGCAGTCGTTCCGTTCCAATATATCACCCATTCTTATATGCATTCCCCTTGTAGTAATTGCGGCATGACGGACTACATCCACAGAACTTTTCTTGTGCAACCACCCCTAAGTCCTAGATGAAATACTATTGATTTTAATTAATGGTGCAATTGTCTTCGAAGTGAGCTCATAAATCAGTAGCCCTTGGTATAGCTCCGACTCTAGAGAGATCGAATTTGATAAGTTCGGCAGAAAGCCCGTTAGATATGTCATTTCACGAAATCTCCCACAATACTTATTGAATGTCCCGTATAAGCACTATCTGTGTGAGAGTTTATTTCGAGCACACGTTATAATCTGTCATATAATGAATTAATTGTCTTCAAAACTAGCTTCATCATATCCACGTAGAATATATATTCGATACCCTGTAAGTGCGCTACCTTTTGTCAGTGAGGACTCATGCTTGCGCATTGTCACCCTAATAACGACCTCCAATAAGGACGAGGTATTGTAATAGGGTGCCAATCGCGCGAAAAAAAGCTATAAACATCCTCACATAGAATTTTGGTGCAAACTATTTAAATGGACATCCCTGTATTCAATTGCACAGCTACCGAGACCCTTCTTAAAATGACAGTAGCCAAGCTTAGACGACATACCCAGCCAAGAACGCAAGTAACTCCACTGTCGACTCGGGTAGCCCACAGTAGAAAATTCCGTTTAGAACCACCTCAAACTTAAATTTTTCTTCCCGCAAATCGCTCCCTTTTTAAAATAAGTTATTTCGCGATAAAGGATCAACCGTAACGCAATCTAGACCTGAGAGATCGATAATGAAGGCATATTTTCGGTAACACGTACACGTCTGTTCTAAACGAACGCTGCGCGAGCTCTAAGTTTCCTACCTTATCATCGGCAAGAGAGACCGTTTTGGAGAAAGGGCGTCGCGAGCGTGTTCGATGCGACTCCTTAACACCCGAAACAATAACCATCGAATCGATTAGTATCGCTATCTCTTGCGCCATTCCATAAACTCTTGATGTGCAGCCGAAAATACCTTCTATGAAAAGGCGTCCTCAAGTTCATATCAGCAAGTTGCGAAGAGTTTTATCAAGCTTCTTTTCTATATCAGCGAGATTATCGCGCTCCAACCCCACTAATCTTGACTTCCACTACCTGCCGTGACGCAAACACAGAAGATAGTAGTTTTCTTGCAATTCCAATCCTCACACGTAAAACTAGAAAATGCTCTAATTATTCCTTTCAGCTAAAGAAGCTAACGTCGATCAAAAATCTTCATTTTTATAGTGTCTCTCGATTCGCTGCAGTCTCATCGCAAGTGCTTCAAACCCAAAAAGTGACGAAAATCCATGTGCGAGTGCAGTCCCTGTTCACATATTTGCCTACTGTCTTCAACGGTTGGTTTATACATTTTTCTCCTGTGGGAACTGTCAGTCAAGGGTTTCACTTATTCTAGGGATACTCTTGTGGATGTCCGATGGGCAAACGCCTCGACACTTCTGGAAAGTAATTTGTGTTGGACAAAGACCATTACCTGCTCCTCACAGAGAGAAACGTGTTTTGCGTGAAGATGACCAGCATGTGCGAATTTCTTTTTTGTACTCGGTTAATTAACGCAATTGATAGCTGTAGGTCGAATTAGCAGTGGGCATTACCTTCATCCCTCCAATTTTGCCACTACTCATTCTAATTTTTAATCACATTTTTTTGAAGAGTATAAAACGTCGCTGTTAAAGTGATTATACGTCTAATCTAGTCTTTATTTATGTTTATATTTGTTTTTGTTTATCCCGCGTAATTACACTTTTGCAGTAGCGCATGTACGCTTGCATTAACAAATAAACAAACAAACAAATAAATTTCAGGCCAAGCGGCATCCCATCATTAGCTGGAATGATTCCATTGGCCGGGATTGGCAAATGCTTTCGATGCCGGATACGATGCGGAATCTGGAGATGTAAGTGACAACTGCCTTTCATCTCATACTTGAAGCATGATGCGAACTATGTATATACTTTGTTACTTTGTTCCAATCAATTTCCTACGGATGCGCCATGCACCTGATTTTTACTTCTCGATTGCAGCGTTTACCATGTTTTTCCAACTTTCAAATTCCCATTTTACACATTTTAGATCTACGTCCTTGAACACACTAACATCGCTCGAACACTAACAGCAAATCTCCACAGATGCCGCCATATACAGATCATCAATCAATGCCTCGAACCAGTTAGATTTTTTTATTTGTGTTTTTTATTTACTATTATTGAAATTGCTCTGATTGATGTGTTACTCATTTAGGTGATATTTTATAGTGATTTATAGTATATTTTGCCTATACTGAATTATTATTCGTACCACTAGAGAGAATTTTCGTCAGATGGTCGCTGGCTGTTGTTCTCGACGAACACGTCTAATTTTTGCATTTTCAGACCCAGTTGTACTCTTCACAAATCCCTGACGATCCATACTGTATGGCTTTTGACTGGAATGGCCGTAATCTCTACGTTGGAAACAAGATCTCGCAAACGATCGAAGTAGTTCGCACTGTGGGTGCACAGGTATGTGATGCTGATTTCGTGGGGATTAATTTAATTGGTACTTATCGATTGGACAGACTGCGTATTCCAAAAGCTACCGTACAGTGGAAAAAGGCAGAGACACATTGAGCCAGTCCCTCTTTATAAATTGCCATGTCATCTGTCGCAATACTCTCGTTGAGTCGCAAACTGGCTGTTCTGCAGGAACCTTGAGTTTAAAAGAAGTCCTCCACGGAAAAAGCTCCGCCCTCATTACCTCAGAAAACGATACCTTAAAGGAATCTTCCACGAAAGAGTGATCATTTTGTCTTGTGTGTAGGATTAGTATTATCGAAACTAACGCTTATGTTCCGTTCTTTTTGCTATGCTCATGAGGCTAGGGGCCTAAGGGGGTATCGTTTTTCTAGGGTAATGGAGGCGGAGCTTTTTCCGCGGAAATTCCCTGATTACTTTACGCGTCTTTGCCCCAAGCGTCTGAGATACCCATATGGTACCCACACTTATTTGATCTGATTACTTCTAAATTTTTATGGCATCTTCATAGTGATACGCTGATGAACTGATCAGATCGCTCATTAGTATGTTTCGCGAAATAGCCTGGTTTAGCTCTGTATTAAGAACAGCTTTTCGGACGTTTTTACCATATGAAATTCTTCAAAATTCAAAGCTTTTAAAAGATACGTTTTCAGTTTCTTAGCCGTGGCTATCTGTTCAAACCCCGATTCAGACTCCGCCTCGACCCAAAGACAGCCGTTGTGACATCCGTGTCGATTGCGGTTGATTCGGACAGAGGATTGCTTTTCTGGCTAGATAGGTGAGATCCTGTTTCTAAGCGATTTCGCTCAAGAACAATTCTAGAATTGTGCCGAACTTGTAGCGTCCCGTACTTTATTTACTACGAGCGCCCCGCGAATACTTGCCATTCGAAATGAATTCCGCTAATATCAGTAATGATCGACCTCAATTTTGATGAAAGATGAGGTTTCAGTGTTTGAAAACGAAAACGAAAATGTCGCTGGAAGTTTTAATGCAATGAAATTGCACACCCAATAGTACTTCTTGACCGAAGCGTGAAATTTCAACGCCTTACTAACGTATTTGATCCTCTTTGACGCTTTTCAAAATGACTATAGGACTTAGAGAGTGGTCCCTGAATATCCAATCCTGCCTAATCCCCATGTCGCAAAATTTCCTGAACAACGGTCCTTTCCAAAAAGTTGTTGAATTTGCCAAATTAATGGGTTCAAATGTTGCTTGGTCGTCGATGACGCTGGGGCACAACGACTCAAGCCATTCAAGCGCGTTCGGACCCATCGTTTTGAGAATTCAACAAATCCGCAAAAATCAGCGCGTGGATCAGGAGATTTCGCCATTTGGAGATCGCGCGAAAAAGGTAGTATTCAAATAAATTCAACTCCAAACTGAGCTTCCTGAAGAATGGCCAACAGAAATGACGAAAAGGCTAAGGTTAGTACGCGTTGATGCGGTCTATTCCGATCTCCACATTCTCCCAGAGAATCCGCAAATCTGCAATTTTTCCGTTCAATATGCATGCGTTTCTTTTCAAGACATCCTCGATTCTCCCAATACGTTGGAAATTGGCGCTGATTAAGTGATCACACCCAAGCCAATGGGTGACTGCTGTGCCTTCTTACATTACCCACCCTATTTTTCAAGAGTGTAGAGGCGACGAATGATTGCTTCTTCTCCCTATTAGTTAGTAATATTTTCAGAGGTGGTGGTGCTGCTGATGTGAAAGTGGCTAGAGCCAATCTGGACGGCACAAACGCCCTTGTCATTGCCAGCAACGACTTGACAGAATTGGACCACATCACCTTGGACACGAACAAACCAGAGGGTTTATTTCAGTGAGGCGAAAGCTGGAAGAGTAAGTGTTCGATGCGTTATAACTTATTTTACTAAATTTGAGCCAAATAGAATAGAACTGCTTTTGTTCACTGTTTATTTGTGACTTTGCTCCGAGCGGACAGTAATAAGCACCTCTAAACAAAGCGCTCTAAACATGCTAACATGGTGATATCCCACCTTTATTGCCCCAAAATTTCAAAAAAAAATGCTCAAACATATATTTATGGGGTGTCTAAATACGGATGGAGCAGCCATTTTTGGCGCTGGAGCTATTTAGCATTATTCAATACCAGTTTGCACCACGTATTCTCGTCCAATACCTTATTTGTTTGCGTATAGGAGTTATTTGGTGCTTGATCACGGGTGCCCGACAGGAGGCCCGTCGCGCGGCAAGAAGGAAGAGTCAGCGGACGAGTTGCTGCGCGTAGTGTTGTGATTGCGCGTCAAGTTAAACAGAATGTTACCATTATGCGTCCTGCATCGCACAGCACGCTGACTCTGGCTCCTGCCGCGCGACGGGCCTCCTGTCGGGTACCCCCCAGGTCACTTACTGACATTGTCAGATGGGTCACGCGTGACCTGTTTTAAACACCTAATGTACATTTATGTGCACTCTCATTGAGCCATGTGGACCTGTTGTGATGTAATATCAGACTTACTAACACCATTTAGCTATCTGATAACATCAAAAGCATCGAAAAGGGCACACGATATTGATTTTTTCGAAGTCATAGCCAACATGTGCTACTCAATGGCAATGACAACCTCCACCTTGCGAAAGTATTAGGTTGGAAAGAAAGTTCTGCGACACTCTTTCTAAAATTTTCTTTTTTTCTGAAAAATTCATAGGTAACATTTATGACTAACAAATGGTAGAGCATTCTCGTGGCTTCAATCCACGAGGTGGATATAAGTTCTGCAATGAGTAGGTAAACCAACTTCGTATAGCATCATTCCTATTGCGTACGCTCTATCTACGGAAACTCAACTACACATATTCTTCATTATGGGCACCGTTGTATAGCTAGAGGTCTAGGCTGCCGAACTCCAGAAGCTGGCCGAAGCAGCTCGTCGGGGGCCCATCTAATATATAATATGTGGCTCGAATTTGTATCTGCTTCTTTTCTTGGTGTGAGGAATTATGGACATAACTCACTCCTATCCTCACCCCTCTTCAAGCTAATGAAGCTGTCATAGAGCCGGGCTCAAGACCGTCTAATGGTGCCATTACAGATATCATCTGTGACTTACGACGGACAAGATCGCCACTACATCCTCAACGACGCGGGAAAACAACCTAATGGAATTGCATTTTTCAGCGATCGGTTGGTTTTGGAAACTTGACCTCTTTTAGGAATCATATTCAGTTTGTTTTTAACCGCTTTCAGTTTATTCTACGCTGATTCGGCATTCGATTCGATTGACGTGGCGACGATCGTTGGTGATGGTCAACCGCCACAGTTCAGTCATTTCAAGAAGGAGGTCGAGAATCTTGTTAACATCAAAGTCCTACAGCCGCGAGCTTGTGAGTATCTCAGTTTTAATCCTTGAACATTTTGAAGTCGTTGGCACTTGATTTTTCTTGATTTTTCTTTGGTTCATTTTTCCTTGAGGACGCATTCTTCGATAAGATTATTGAACCTATTCTCCCCACAAATAAGGTTGTGGGGTCGCGAACTTAGCGACTAGTTCCCTTCGTTACTCTCAAAATGCTTGGAAAGAGCGCTAGAGATCTTAGAATTGCGACCAATGGATACCTTAAGCAACCCTTCCCTACTGGCTAGAATGTGTTTATGGCAAGTGGTACGATTCAAAGGATTTTCAAAACAAAGAAGCGTACCTTTGCAAACCGAGGCTCGGCTCCTCGGGGATCAGGGCGATCCACACCGGGGTTAGCGACCGTA
The DNA here is from genome assembly GCA_036418205.1 of Ostertagia ostertagi. Classification (NCBI taxonomy): domain Eukaryota; kingdom Metazoa; phylum Nematoda; class Chromadorea; order Rhabditida; family Trichostrongylidae; genus Ostertagia; species Ostertagia ostertagi. The sequence continues at coordinate 33,056 of MU891461.1, forward strand.
GTGGCTTAGCATGACCTTACCGGTGGCATAGACCTCGTGAAAAGCTCGCCCTCAGTTGGTTGAATGATAACAGAAAAGCGTTTGGATTGGATGCTAACCAGGAAGGTCTTTCAGGGCGTGACGAGCTTTTTGAAAACGGTCTTTTGCATGATATAGGGGCAGATGCGGGGACCACAGAACCATGTTTAATTTTTCCTGAACGGCCCTCTGAATACCAGAAAAGGGGGTCCCTAGTTCGATTCCTCTTGGTGACAAATTTTTGCATTTCGAGTTGACGTTCCAAAATTCGCGCAAAATGGAGTTCTGATTGTTCTGGTTGGTTCTAACTCCATTTTGCGCGAATTTTGGCACGTCAACTCGAAATGCAAAAATTTGTTACCACGAGGAATCGAACTAGGGACCTCCTTTTCTGGTATTCAGAGGGCCGTTCAGGAAAAATTGAACATGGTTCTGTGGTTCCCGTGTTATACCTCGTCAGTCGCATACATTCGTGCAGTTTGTCGATAGTATTGTGAATCAGAGCATCTGATGGTTAGGTGAATGCCGCCTTGCGAATGATACCCTTCACCTTGGAGACAATGGACCCAACAGTGGATGCCACTAGGTCCGTCTCGTGGAATAATGGCACCCTATAGTGGGTGCCACCTCAACACGTACAAATCTGCATTGCCGTCAAAGGGTTAACGAACCTTCTCTGGTGCATCTTTTGTAAAATATGCGGAACGAATGGCCGCTCCCGATTTTCTCTCCTCGTTTGGACCATCTTCCACAATTCTACTTCATTCTCTAACGGGCGCTAAATTTGATGTAGCAATAAGCTTTTGAAAATCTGAACAAGTTCTAGGTTATTTATTGCAGCCTCAATCAGCCATCCATGTAGAACGGATAATGGAAACTGCAAGCACATCTGCGTCCCTCAACAATTCAGTCAACACACTTGCATGTGCGCAACAGGATACGCCAAGGTAAGTCAGTGCCACCTGCTCAGCACAGTGCCTTTGAAGATATGATTTTGGGCGATAGGATTCATGAGAAGTAGGAATGGAACTGGTTTTCAAATATGCACCAGCATTGGGACCACAAGATCCTGGGTTTTCTATGATTCCCCTCGAGACGCTCATGTTGTAAAGGGGACATTCAAATAGGTGCATTTGAAAACTGCTAGTAGGTAACCCTAGGGGAGAGGGAATAAGGCCCAGGGAGAACTAAGGTTTCTCACGTCCTTCCACAGAATTCCTTCCGATCGCTAGGGCTTAGGAGGAAGCTCTGTAAGTTGCTGCTCACTCAATTCAATGTCCCCACTAGCGACATGAGGGCCATTCCCGATTCTCTGATATTGTCTCCATATCCTACTTGAGTGAACAAAGCCTAGAAATATGCTCGAGGGGCTCGAAAATTTGCTGCGACGCTCCTTATATCGTTTGTTCAGGACGGCCAGACAAGTTGCAAGCTATTCGATGAGTCATTTGTCATGGTGGCAACGAAGAGCAAAGTCGTCGGATATCCGTAAGTTTTCCGTTACTGCTGACATTTCTGAGTCTTTAGCTGGAACTCTGTTTAGTTTGGACGACTCCCGTCAAAAAGGCATTGCAATGGATCCGATTGGAGGCTTATCGATTACGTCGATCGATTTCGAATTCGAAAGCAAAACCATCTTCGTTGCTGAAGCTTCCGGCATCAACAAGGGTATTACTGCGTGAGTACAGTGATTTTTGATTGTTAAAGGCATAGCTCTGGATCAAATTGGTGTGGTTCTTGCACACGAATGCGAATGTATTGGTGCGAAATGGGCCGGCAGTAAAGAAAAAAGGAAAAAAATCCGTCGAAAACGCTTAGGTTAAGGGCTCACTCACCTTCCTAATCGGCTGTGCTAAGGGAATGAGAGACTAAGCGCGGAGAGGAGAGTATGAGAGAGAGCGCAACAGATGAGAGGGCGCCAGACAACAGCCTGATAAAGAAAAAATGCAGCTGCTGCAGCTACTTTGCAAGGCCCTGGTCGGGTGATTCCCATGCACGATAATGCCACTTTGTGATTGCCCTCTAGGGGTCTATCCCAAAGATTGCCGAGAATGGCCCCGACTTCTGCCTGGGTTGTGCCTTCAGTCAAGCGAGGAATGGGTGTGTTAGTGAACTTAGCACGCACCTGTCCATGGCTCAACGCCAAAAAAGTAAAAGTAAAACAAAGAAAATAGGCTTTATTCCTACTTCTTCTGAGAGTATGAGAGAAAATTCCAACTTCTTTCATATGCTGTCCTCCGTAATGTTCTGTGTTGCATTTGAGCGGTCTATTGGTTAAATCTAACGCTCAGAATGAAGGTTCCACTCTCGACGGCTTATAATCTGCAATTCTACAGCGCACCATCTTACAGCTCTGCTTTCATATTTGATTCAAATCGTTTCTTGAAGTCAAAAATTCAACAACTTTTTTGGCAATTCTACCGTCCCTGGACAAGGCGAAGCATTCTGGTTGATATATGTTGGGTCAGAAGTAAATTGCGAATACTTTCAGATAATGCTATGTTGAATCACGCTCCTCGACAATTGTTCGTGACACGTTCGGTTCGATGACGATCCGCAGTATCGCTGTCGATTGGATTAACTTCAATCTCTTACTTTCATCAATCAGGACTCGGAAAGGACGAATATCGAAGTGTGTAAACTGGATGGACAGTACAGGTACGCAATTCTTGGTAGTTTGGACAATAAAAGCATCAAAAGGTTCAGCTGATAGCATTGTCAGCCGCCGGGTTCGCATTTATCCAAAAATTTTGTGCTTTATCCACCCCCCCATCCCCCACACACACCTTAGTGGTCTCAATGCGGGCCGATGTCAGACTTTGCGAATCGCGCGATTCGCTAGCGTCTGCGGTCGCGTCGCGGCCAGTGAATCACTCAATTGGCTGGTACCGCAACGCGACCGCGGACGCTAGCGAATCGCGCGATTCGCAAAGTCTGACATCGGCCTGCGCTCCTCAACCATCACTCTGAATGCTCTTCGATAACACAGCTGTCCCTAATATCGGACCAGCACCTCATCGATCGCGGGCTGTTTCTATCGGATTTCATTCGTGAGACAAGTACAGAAGCAATTCGCCACTTCGCCACCTGCTCAAATTTCCTCTAGACCGATGAGCGGGCGGACGAATGCATGAAGAAAGCAGATCACCAAGTTTGTCCCGTTTAACATGACTTTCACGAAACTTCGGCCATTCGCCAACCGACGCAAACCCATCAAATTCGTCGTCCCACTGAGCGAAACCCCCTCCCCCTTTTGCGACCCCCGTTCACACGTTTCTGAGAGGCAATTGGCCTTGCCCAACTTCCAAAATGGGACCCCTCTCCAAAATCACAAATGCGAGTTCCTTGTTCGAATAGTGCGGACGGACGGTTGACACTGTGCTTGATAGGCCATTGTTCTTGTTCTTGAAGACGCACGGTTTATTGAGGCCTCAATTGCAATTTTGAATTTTGAAAAGACTATTCGAAATTGAATTCGTTTTCATTTTGCAGAAAAATTTTGTTCACAACAAAGACCGAAACGCCCAGCTCGATAGCGTTGACCCAATCGGACGTTCTGTACTGGGCTGATCAAGGCCAAAAGCCTAGCATCCAGGTAATGATCCTAGTACTCTGGTCATTTCATCCATAGCCCAGACTCAAAAATATTTAGCGCGCATTCCTTGATGGAACTCGTCGGGAGGTGGTCGTCGGAGCAGAACATGTCTCTGAACCAACCGATGTCATCGTGGATCCTGCTAGTCGTATGGTCTACTGGGCGGACGCCAAGAATGGAGCGGGCATCTCGCAGGTGATAACTGTACTTCTTGCAACTAACCGTTCGAGGCTAAAGTATCTTGCAGAATTCGCCCAAGTGGTGGTGCTCCCGAACTCGTCAGATCCGATATCGCATCCGCTGCTGGCATTTCACTAATTGGTCAGCAAATGTTCTGGACCGACAACCGGCTGGAGAAGGTGTTCAGAGCTTCCAGGTAAGCAGGAGTAGAGAGGAAAAAGAAGACTATCATTCACATATCGCTTTCTTTTCAGTAAACCCAACCAGACCTCATTGCTCCCTTTCACCAACCACAGTGGCCGTGCATCACTGAAGGATCTGGGAGATGTCGTTGTGTTCTCGTCAGAGAATCAACCAAAAGGCTCTTCTCCTTGTCAGATTACTGACAACCTCCGTAAAAGCCCATGTCCACAGCTGTGCTTCTCGTCACCAGGCACGCAGAGCCCTAGCTGCGCCTGCGCAAGAGGTTTGTTCCCGTTTCTACCCTTTGTGATCTTTGTGATTGTGTAGGTCACTCTAAGGTCGACTTTAAGGTATCCTGAAAGGACGTACTTGTGAAGAACCAGACACGTATTTGATGTTCACCGACGGCGATAAGATCGTCGACGCATCCATTGAGCCCGACATTAAGGCCAGCCGCCCTCTGAAGGTGAATTTCCTAGTTTTGGGAATTTATCCCGAGCCTCCAGGAGTATCAGCCATATCTATTCGTAACTCCAATATTACCTCAATTTCCAGGAACCATTCCCAGCAATCGATAATCTGCAAGTATTCGATGTCGACGTGAATCTCAGACGTGTCTACTTCGTTACCGAGTCGCCGTCAGGTGTTAACATTAGCTGGTTCAGCATGAACAATGCCGACAATCCCAGGCTGATTCTTGGAACAAATAAACAGAAGGTTGGCCCATTTGTCGTCACCATAACTCCGCCTCCGTGTTAGCTTAGGGATTGTGACCTACTACACTTAAACCTTTTCTTGAAGGACTCGAGATATCTGAGCAAAAATTAGAATCATTATATACTTAAAAAGTAGAATGGTACATTTGAGAATTGCGGGTTAGCTCACCCACGTCCTTGGCACGTGTTGATGTAATACTGAAAGTTTCAGTGATTAGCCTTTCCCAGAGTGGTCCACTGGCTTAGATGCTTTAAGGGCAAAGGTCGGGCTAGATTTGGGGTATTATGGCGCTTGAAACTGAGTGTAGAGATGCGAATGGAACGACAGTGAAGAAAAAACGAAAAGAAATCGTCGACAAGGCCGAAAATAGAAACCTCCTCTTCAACAGCAGCGAAGAGGGCGGGCATAGCAGGAAGCTTGTCGAACAGTTTTCGGGATTGCAGCCATTGCTGGCTCCGTGCCAGCAGTTGATACGGCAATCAACCCAGCTGATTTCACGCCCTATGCCAGCCACGCATACCTCCGCGGTGGGCGGTCATAGCTAACGCCAGGCGGCGATAGCTAACAGTACTATCCGAGAGCTTTACCACCGCGCTTTTTTGATTGCGAGCGAAGTGTCATCCTTGTGGGTGTGTAACCGGTGTTCGAGAGGGGACTGGATTAGTCTCCTGATTCCAACCTTTGTCTTGACTCACAAGTGATTCAATCCTCAACGGCTTTGGTTTTCCTTTTTTTCCTAGCCGATGAGTTCGTGCTTACAGCTAAGTACTGGTTGCTAGAATAATCGAGTCTCCTGGTTTCAGCACGCCGCCGATATTCGCCATGTATCTGATATGAAACTTGACTGGCTCACCCAGAAGGTCTACTTCACTACAGGACGCGCTGGAAAAGTCATGTCTATCGATGCGCAAGGCGAGCACCTTAGCACGGTGAGTGTTGTAGTTTGAGATTTGTTCCATACCGTGTATTGATATTTCCTTTTCTTTTCGAAAAGCTGGAAAAAATTATGTCTTCCCTTCCTTTCCTTCTTCTCTATATTTTCTTAGTTGTTTTTCTTTCTTTTTTTGTTCCTTTCTTGTTTGCTTTGCTTGGTTGGCGGAGTCGATTTAGGTACCCTCCCCTTCAAAAAGCCAGAAAGTGTCGGTGCAGACCAAACACCACAACTGACGACGGCCTCCAAGTAAATCTGGTTAGTAGTGGTTCATAGTGATAGCTGATTTTTGGTAAATGATAGTTGTAATTAGTGACAACTGATAGAATACAACTGCAACAGGCTAATCATTTCATTGGCAAAAAATTTTGCATTTTGGAGGCCGTCGTCACTTGTGGTGTATGGTCTGCACCCGACACTTTCTGGCTTTTTGAAGAGGAGGGTACGTCAGTGATGGATACCGTAGAAACCCGATTTGACCATACCTTTTTCTATCTCGTCACAATGCCTTTCACTGCCCCGCTCCCCGCTCACCAATGGAGTCTACAAATTGACTTCGCCTTCCAGCTATCATAGTGGGGTCTTATGGAGTTTCATCACATTTTTTTTCCTTAGACTATTTGAAGTGAAATCAACCGGTTGTGAAAAAAGTGATAACAGCTATGTTATACCGTGTCTGTGATTGACCAATAAATAAATAAATACATGAATAAATAAAAAGCTTCGGAGTTTAATCGCCTCATGTCAACTTAGCTAATTTTTCCTTGTGGAACACATCCCTTTGCTCTCAGATCGCCTCTGGAGATTGGACCTATGCGTTGGCGTTGGATCCTTGCAGCGGTTTGATTTTCTGGAGTGACAGTGGCTACAAGGCATCTGGAGGTTTGCATCTTCTGTAATTCTGTGTATTCGTGCAATTATAGTCCCGAGTTATTTGAAGGGCTCTATGAACCTCGAATTGAGCGTTCTAACATGGCTGGAGGAAACCGGAAAGTCATTGTAAGGGAGAGTGTCTCATTGCCGGCTGCTATCGCGGTGGACTTCAGGTGCGAAGAAAAGAGCTCTGTTGGTCCTTTTCTTCCGTAAAATATCAAGCGTTTTCCAGGAACCTAAGAATCTACTGGGCTGATGTGAATCGCCTCAATATTGAGAGCAGCGACTACGACGGAAATAACAGAAAGGTAAGCAACGCTCTAGGCTCATAGACTACTTAATGATCAGCTCTCTTAAGGTGATTGGAGCAGGATATCGCGCCAAATCACTTGACATCTGGGATGAATGGCTGTATTTGAGCGATCCGCTGAGCAATGGTGTATTCCGATTGAACAAGGTAAGAGCTCAATGCATTCAAGAACCATGAAGAAGTTGGAGTTCAAAGGGTTCTTCAGGATTCTGGTGGCGTTATCGAACCGGTCGTCAGCGATCGTCGAGTCCCAGGAACCTTGCGAGTCTTTGCGTCCGAGAATGATGTTCGAACTAGGAATCAAATCTGCAACGCTATCACCGCTTCTCTTTGTAAGACTGATAATGGAGGCTGTGACCAGGTATGATAACCTTCTGCTGAAGAAGTTTGAACATTTTTTTGCGGTATAGTGAAAGGCAGCAATTTTCTAGATTTCATAGGGTGCTATAGTAATAGTTAACTCGGATAGAGTAAATACTTTATCTGCTAGCCCTTACTTCTTGAAGAAATAAGCTCCCGCTTGTCCTTGAAAGGAAGCCTCCATCATGCAGTCGTCGTTTACATCGGTCGACTTCTACGCATATAAAGCCCATTGGTCCCTTTTAGGCAGTCATCACGATGACTGAAGGGCGGAGCGGTTTAGGTGATGTCATCACACGTCACTGGTGCTCTAGACCACCCATCGTGCTGGGAGTGGAGCTGGGATCGCCTCTTCCACCAGTGACGTTTTGATGTCATCGAAACCGCAACACCCC